>PVKS010022975.1:0-32994 GCA_004027875.1 Aplodontia rufa
GGAAAATATACAAACACATGCACAGACATCAGCATATTAACACAAGTAAGAGATAGAGCAAGGCAATAAGAAACCACCAGAAGTTTCTAACTCCCCCAAAACCTCACTAATATTTTGAGATTGGAAAATATGCTGCAAAAGAATTCAAACTATTGACTGTGAACATAATTAAGGGACTAAGAATACTAATCCAATTAATAAATGGGCTACAGAACTAAAAAGAAACTTCTCAATGGAGGAAGTCCAAAAAGCCCATAAACATATGAGAAAATGATCTACATCACTAGCAAATCAAATGCAAATCAAAACTTCAATGAGATTCCACCTCACTCCAGTCAGAGTGGCAAAAATGAAGAATACGAACAATGACAGATGCTGGAGGGGCTGTGGGAAAAGAGGTACACTGTTACACTGCTGGTGGGACTGCAAACTGGTTCAGCCACTCTGGAAAGCAGTGTGGAGAATCCTCAAAAAAATTAGGGCTGGAAACGCCTTATGACCCAGCTATCCCACTCCTGGATATTTTCCCAAAAGAGCTGGAATCAGCATATTATAGAGATACAGCTTTATCAATGTTTATAGCAGCTCAATTTACTATAGCTAAATTATGGAACCAACCCAGATGCCCCTCACTTGACGAGTGGATTCAAAAACTTTGGTACATATATATAATGGAATACTACTCAACTATTAGAGAAAACGATATTATGGCATTTGCAGCCAAATGGATGGAGATGGAAAAAATTATGCTAAGTGAAGTATCCCAAACTCAGAGACTCAGGGCCAAATGTTTTCTCTCATTTGTGGAAGCAAGAATACAATCAGAAACAGTATGATAGATGGCTAACATAACAACCTCAACATGTATGAATTTTTACACGAACAAGGGGAACATTTCCTGGGATGCTGGGGGACGTAGAGAGGGGGCAGAGAGGGTGGAAGGGAATAGGAAGGGTATCAAGGAGACCTGAGGGAGAGTATGAGGGAATCAACTCAGAGGGAAATCTTCCATGTGAAGTCCATTTAACATTAGGGTTTAATAGGGGGAACAATGGGGAACCCAAGGGGGGAAACCATGGAATGGCATCAGCCTTGGCTTGCTGTCATTATACATTTGTTCTTGATTGTTTGATAATGATTCCTTCCTAATTGTAAGTCCATATTTAACGAATAAAAGAAAAAATCCACTCATCTAGATATATATACAAAGAAAGGAGAGTGAGAGAAAAAGAATTGATTTTATTTTTTTTTCCAATCTGGCCTTTGCTTCTCCAACACTTAGTTGTATATGTGGTGCTGGGGTTTGAACCCAGGTCCTTGTGCACGCCAGGCAAGCACAATACGCTAAGCCACTGCTCCAGCCCCCCTTGACATTTTGAGAGGGCAGATATCCTGTTTTCTAGTGTTACTGAAAGATGTCTTCACACATTTTCCTTGCTGAGCTACATAGCTTTCGGAGAAGAAGCGTGAACGCATGGCTCCGAGCAAACTCCACCAGAAGCTGGCTCAGTCAGCTGGCCTTTAAGTGTGGAGACTAACTTGCCCCCTGTTGGCTGCATTAACTGTACCATGCATATTTTGATCTATGCAGAGGGTATCATTTAGTTCAAATTATGATCCAATTTTCATTATTATTCCTTGTTTGACCCATGACCTCATTATGTTTTTTTAATTTCTAAAGGTGAAAAAATTTTAGCTACACTTTAATTATTGATTTCTAGCCTAATTTCACTGTGGACAGAGAACACAGTCTACTATTTCAAACCTTTTAAAAACTTCAATATAATATAAAAGCTAACAATGTATATTATAGCAGTTGTTACAGTGTGTTAAATGGCTGCAACAGGTGAATATTTTTAATCATATCCTTCAAATATTCTACCTTCTTTCTACATTTTTTGTGTACATGTTTTATTGCGTAATGAAAAACAATAATAAAATCTACTGTGAAAAAAATTCTGGCAAAGAACTTCTCTATCTTTTTCCCATTTCTGGAGATTTTGTGTGAGGCCAAATTTAAAGATTATGGATTAATTAATCTGGTGGAGAAATTTCAAGGCAGCAAAGCATTTCAGACAGTGGCATGGATACTGCTGGCAGAATTTAGCTAAATTTATTATGATAATCAGAAGTAAAACGTAGAGCAGGGTTTTAAAAAATTGCAGTTAGGTCACAAAAATGCCTGTAAAACTGAGACCAAGGATGGTGTGGTTATTGAAAAGATTATCATCACTAAAGAGAAACTAAGTACTTTGCACTAAGACAACGGGAAAGATTTCTTGAGAGCATCTGAGGAATCAGCAGGACAACACCTACCACAGGCTCAAGGGCATAAAAGTAAAAACATATTTAAGAGAGTAAAGGCACCTTGTTCTCAGGGCTGCCTAGAAAGCAGTTTCCCCAGGATTTATTTTACCACGCTCAGCTGCCCAGGTACTCAGAAGCTGCTGCACCCTTGGTCCAAGTGGGTACAGTGCCTGCTTGAGCTGGCAGCAGACCCTGGCATCATTCATGTGGTACTGGTTCTTCAGGAACGGAGGATGCTGGAGTTAAGGGGTCACTGAGGCTTCTTCTCAGATTTCAAAGGAAGGCCTGGAAGGTCAGGCAAAGTGTAGCAGGGTCAGAATCCCTGCAGGCAGTCCTTGAGAGGGTGATATGTAAAGATGTCAAAAGGAAGCTGCAGCTGCAGTAGAGATCCACCAGCGCCCACCAGATTGAGAGATGCTGGTAACAGAACAGCTGCTGGCCGCAGACAGACCAGCATCAGACAGCGACCATGAGTGGGCAACAGGCAAGGTCATGGGGGTGGGACCGTCCAATCCCTCTGGAGATCACATATTACCGCTATGTGCCTCAGATGCTGGATATGGAGTTACAGGACCTACTGACTGCCCAGCTGGGTTCTTATCTCGCTTTAACCCCATTCTTTCTGTACCCCAGCTCACCCCTTATGAAATGGAACTGTTTACTATATGCTTTATATATTGGGTATATGTAAATTGCTTTGATTTTTATGGAGGTTCACAGCAAAGAGTTTGCCTTGAGTTTCAGAGGAGACTTTGGATTTGGATTTTGAGGCAATGCTGGAACTGCCAAGTATGGGGACTCTTAGACATGGACATAGATTTGGGGAAATAGGGGTACAATTTTATAGTTTAGATATGAGGTATCCCCGAAAAGCACCCACATCAATGCAGGTGGTGAAGTGATTAGGTTATGAAAGCTATGACCTAATCAGTGCATTGATCAATTTGATGGAGTAATAATTTGGAAGGACTACTGTACTTGGTGGTAAATTAAGATAGGTAAGGTGTGTGACTGGAGGAAATGGGTCTCTGGGGACATACCCAGAATTATATCTCAACTCCCTGGCTCCTCTCTCTATGCTTCTTGATTCCCCACCTCACCTTGGACCCACAGCAATGGAGTCAGCAGACCAAGAACTGAACTTCTGAAACTGAGTCAAAAGAAACTTTTCCTTCTCTAAGTTGTTTTTGTCAAGTATTTTGGTAACAGCAACAAAAATCTGACTAATACACAAGGTGATGGGACTGGATAACTGAATATGTTGTCTTCAACCAAGATCCAGGCTACAAGAATTAGAAAAGATTTGTCTGATTTTGATCACTTTTGGAATCCTAAATTCTAAGGCACCTCAAGATTTCCAACTATGTCTTTCGGGTATTTGGAAATATGGCAAAGAATTATAGCTTGAGTTGGATAACAACAGAAGAAAGGCCAGAAACGGGCCCCCAGATTTGGTGGAGCAGGCAAAAACAGAGCTGATTTATTTTGGTTTTCTGTGATTATAACTCTTACCTTTTATTTTTTCCATTCCTTGGTCCTGTTTTTTGTTCCTCCTTCTAGATGCTAAACTAGAATATCTCCAAGACTTAATCATTGGCCCTCTTGTTGTTTCTCATTATAATATATTCTTTGCAGGAATCAACTTAACTTGAATCCCCTTATGCTAATGACTTCCAGAAAAACATTTCTAAGAAAACTTAATGTAACATTTACTCCTTTATTTGACTGCCTTCAGGATATTTTCAACTTGCATTTTTTAAATCTACTCATGGAGAAAATATATCAGCACTCTGATATTTATTAATCCCACTCTGCCACTTATTCACTGTGAAACCTTGGGAAATATACATAAGCTCTCTATGCTTTAGCTTTTACATCTTTAAAATGGAGACAGTACCTCATTTGAAGGGTTACAAGTTAAAAGTTATTACTTTGTAGTACAAATAAAATAGTGAATGACATATATGAGTGCTCACTGAAAGTTATTACTATCCCTTCTATTATTAACTTAACATATTGACCCTATGCCTAAAAACTGCTCTGTTCATATTTAGGGATCCTAATCTTTTCAAAGTACTTACACACGATCTCATTTGGTTCTTACAGCACAACCTTGTAAAGACACATTATTTTACTGATGAAACGGAGAAGACAATGTGTTCAAAGTCACAAACCTAGTTCCTTCTCCAATTCCCATTTCCAACTAGAAATCTTCCTCTTAGGTCTCAGAAATTTATACGGATAGAATGGAACTATGTACCCACTCAAAATCTATTTTCCTTCTACATTATTTCATTAGGACACAACCTATTCATTAAAGATGGAATAACAGCTTTATTTATTAGTATTAACGTCCTTAAGTCCTCTCTTAGGTCTCCAGATCTAATTTCCTTCACACCATCAATTCTATATTGTAACATCTCTGAGATGGGTACCTTCTCCACTTGCACGAGTTTTACCTCTTACTCTATACTTGAATAACTCTCTTACTGGGTTCCCTATCTCTCCAGTCTTACTCCCTTTACATCTACTCTAGATGCTGCTACTTCATTTATCTTTCAAAATGTAGATCTTAGCACGTAACATTCCTAATTCTTCAGTGGCTCCCACTGGAAAAAGTTCACCTTCTTAACACAGTATTCCAGGTATTCATGATCTGTCAACTCCTCTTAGCCATACTAACACATGCATAACTATGTAATTATTAGCACTCGCACAGGACATGTCTTTATAATTAGTTTTTATATTGTTCTCTTAACCAAGACTATAAATTTACAGATGACATGGACTTAGTTGTATTTACTTTTATGTTCTCAACACCAAACTGTATTTAGCACATGTAAAGCATCAATAGTTTCTAGATGCCTTGATAAATGATTGATCAGAAAACATATGTATGCAGGTGGCACCGAGCGCTGGGCTGCTGCAGTCCTGGCTCCCCTCATCTTGACCATCTGCATGCAGGTCTGCAGGGTCTAGAGTTGGAGCAGTGCACCAGGTGTGAGAATTAGGAGGAGGAGAAGACTGCAAGGGCAGGCCCAGGAAAAGGAAGAAATGGAGCAGCCCATTCAGAATGGAGAAGACCACCCTTTAGGAGGAGGTGAAGGGGACCAACCTGCAGGAAATAATAGACAGGGACAGGCCCGCCAACTGGCCCCCAATTTTCAGTGTGCCATACCCAATAGGCAGATCAACGATGGGATGGGCAGAGATGGAGATGATATGGAAATGTTCATGGAGGAGATGAGAGAAATCAGGAGAAAACTTAGGGAGCCGCAGTTGAGGAATTGTCTATAAATGTATTCTTATAGGGGAGCTTTCTAATCACATGACTATCATGATGAATTCTGCCTTATGCCTTGACTTCTGCCATTTCCCATGATAGTGATATTGTGATTCCCACTGTTTTCCTTGCATTTTTCTAGTACGCCTTTACTGATCTGTTTGCTGTGAACCTAATGTTATTTCCATGTGTTAAGCGGGTCTTGCATTGCCAGCTTCTGATTGAAGACTGCCTTTGTACCCAGTCTATTTCTGTCAGCAGTAGAATTTCACCCATTTGCATGGAAAAATGAAAAGTTAATAAAGCAGTTAAAAAGCCAAAAAGAAAACATGTATGATTTATAAGTAGATATACAACACTGGCACATAAAACATTCTTAGTAAATATTTAGAAATGAACAGATAAGCTGATTACTATTCAACAATAATGACAAAAAATAAAAGCATAACAAAGAATCTTTTTCTTACTTTATCTGCAAGAAACTGGTTGCGACGTTCTTCAATAAGTTTCTCCACAGCCCTTCTATGTTCCAGTTGCTTCATTCTTTGTTTCTGAGCGTTCATTAATTCTATTCGGTCGTCCTCAGCAAGTTTAGCTAGCATAGTTTTTCTAAAGGCCTCCTCCTCTTCTTTTGCAGCCTGTAGTATTAATTCCTTTAAGGCCATTTGTTCTTCAAAATCTTGCTTCATCTCTTTTTGCTTTCTCAATTTCTCTTCTGCTTCTTCCTAAACAACAAAGGGGATAAAAGTTGATTTAGTAATCATTTCTTTGACTCTAAGATACAAAGAGTAAGATAATTTGGTTAAGCTTAATAGTACAAAATAAAATCAATGATCAAAAACTGAAAAACGATGAATTTTCATAACACTTTGCTCCACCCTTTAAAACTATTTGGATAAAGGACATGTTCCTTTGGACAGCATTCTATTACTGTATACATTTATAATCTTGTTTCTATACATAAGTAACATGTAACACTTTGAAAAGTGTTAACAAGAAAACTTTTTGTACTCCCTAGTTTATTAACCTGTGGTCTCTGAAAGGTGTTCATTCTAGAATCTTGCTGGAAACAGCTGTCCAAACCACTAAGTATTTTTCAGTTTCCAACTCCTGATTATGAAATCAAAGCTGCATTCATTTATCCTTAATCTTCTAAGATGCCTTTCATTTTCCAAAATTCTCTAAAATTTAAAAACAATAACCTAACAATGCAATTAGATATTTTTCAAGGAAATTAAAATTCACTTAGAGCAGCAAAACTCCTTTCCTGAAAGCTTTTATTTTCCAAACATTTATGAAAAATTTCAGACATACTCCAAAAATAAAGACTTTTATAGTAATCATCCAAACACCTAAAACCTCAATTCTAATTACATCTCTCCACTCTCGCTTTGTCATCCATCTATTCAATTAGGTCTTTTGTAAATTTTAAATCCTTGTCTTTTCTTACCTAACCACCCATGCCCAATTCTAGCACAAGCTCCATGCAAACCAACATCCTCAATGCATCCAAAATATTGCCTTAACACTTGCATTGGTCAGGGTTTTCACAGTTAACAAAGACTCTACAGAATTTACTACAGGACATTATGTTGCACACAGGACTTCAGAAAGGACCGGGAAACTAATGTGCCTTCCTACTGCTCCCCAATGATAATCCTATCAAAACTACACCCAAATAAATGATCTGCTCTTCCTATGGTACGGCTACTATCTCATTTGCCCACTTGCATCTTCACACCTTAAAGGAAGAAAGACAACTGTTACAGATAACCTAGGTCATAAGAAGGCCTTAGCTAAAAGAGAAGTGTAGTTTTTTATTTTGTAGTTTTTATAATCTAGTAAGACAGTATTTCTAAAAAGGGTGGGTAGGAGTAAGTGAACACCAGTTTATCAACTTTGTTCCCTGCATTCTACATTAAGTGTGCAGTCTCTCCTTTATCCTTTCTTTCTCCTGCCCCTTGAAATCCTACTTCTTCCATAAAAGTATCTGCAATCAGTCTAATATTCAACTTTCTTTCTGGCCTCTTAAATAGCATCAATTTCCATCATCTAATTGTATTTTATATATACAACATGCCTTATGTCTGCACTGAAAATAAATTCCTAGAAGACATATCTTGTCTTTCTTTGGGATGCTGGATACCTAAATGTTCTTATAATATATATTTTGTGTTTATTTGCTATGTATCATATAGAAGTCAAAAGGCTCACAGAGGGTGCAGTTACTCTCTCATTTGGTTTGGAACTCCTCTAGAGTTTATGTGCAATACTTTGCACACAAAAATTCAATATATATTATACAACATGTAATATAGAAATATAGTTGGTATTTCCTGAAATCCTTCTCCCATACAAAATTTTAGTTCAATTGAATAGTGAAGACAACCAGCTAAAAAACAGGTAAATATTTGGCAAAAATAAAAAGTTTAACTGTGGAGTTTTCCTGTACCCTTTGATAAGTTTGGATTAGTATTATCCTAGTTACATAGCATAAAGTCCATGATTTTCCACCATTTTCTATGTTTTAAAACCCAGACTATGGTTTTAGAAATAGCTGTTTATTGAAACTTGAAATAACCTGCTGTAAAACTACTTTGACCCTGGAAACTTTCAGGTGATCTCAGTCTGGGTTTTCCTCTGAAGCAAAGCCTTAACCAACAATTTATGGATAGATGTTTTATTGGGGGAGATAATCCCAGGAAATAGCTGCAAGAGACAAGCACAGTGAAGCAGGGAAGGAAGAAAAGCTAACACGATGGCGTGCATCACTGAGCTGGTGACCACTGTGGACAACTGCAGCTCAGTCCTACCAGGACCACATGAGGAACACATGGATGTTAACTCCCTGCTCCCACACACACGCCCACACTTCTGGAAACTCAGCACAGAGTCTAAGCTTTCACAAAAGCTCCCCACAGCTGTCACTGAAATCAGAGGTGGGGCAGAGAGGATGTGACGCAAGACGCAAAAGGCTTTCCAGACAGGAGAGAGCCTTAATAATCTTATTTTGTCCGATTGTTCTACATTTTTTGAAATTGTTTTTAACTAGAAAATTGGGCAGCTGAGATTTCCACATCTTATTAATACACAATTAAGCAAATAGCCTCTCATTTTTTCCTGATCTTCTCTATATTTCCCTTTATTGACCACTTATCCTACTTTCGTTTTAACATTTTTCTTATGTTGTTTTCAAGGATAAAATTTTTTTGCTTTTTGCTAATTATGAAGCAACTGCATTAATTAATGCTAGTGTGGTTTCATGAATTTAGTTAGTGTCTACTTGTGAACTCTGATATTTCTTTCCGTATCCTTGCCTTTATACTAGAATTCACATCCTTTTTCTAAGTTATTAAGTTCATTGCCTAGATAATTTTTCCAAAGCTTCTCAATTGCCACAGATACCAGTATTATAAAATCTCATCAATTTTGATATATAATAATAGCATCCTCTAAACAGCTATAGTTTTCCTCTTCAGTGATAATTTAGGAGAATGTTTTTGGATTTTTAGTTAGTTGATTAAAATATTTCTTGTGGTGTGTTAAACACCTTTCCCCCTTGCATTATGCTGCCAAATTTCCTTTATATTTCTAATAGTTCTTAAAATTTTATATTTCAATGCAATGTTACATAAAAGATTAAATGTTTCTTCCATTATACCTTCATTATCATAAATTTAATCTGTGATATTTGGGATTCACTGGGTTCTATTTATCTGGTGATAACCCTGCCTATCTATCTGCTTCCCATTTGTACATATATGCCTGTTATGCCTTCCTCCATCATTTTATTTTTAACCTTTGAGTAATTTGCTCTTTTATATATTTTATATATATATATATATATATTCCAAATACATGTGGGGATTACATTAAGATATCTCTAAAACGTTTATATATCTTTTTTTACATTCTTATATGTAATTAAAACTCCCATTGATTTCCTCCTCCCTGGATGAAACAGTATATCTGAATATAGCTGAAAAACATTAAATATAAAAGTACTAGTTACAATTCATTACATGCAAATTTTTTGTTTTGTGCTGAACATGTTGAAATCTTTTTGCTCACTTAAAGAATGGATTCTTGGGGCTGGAGCAGTATGTCAGTGGTTACGGCACCTGCCTGGCACGTGCGAGGATGCAAGTTTGAACCTCAGCACCACATACACAATTAAGTGTTGCAGCAATGAAAGCCACGTGAAAAACTAAATAAAATTGATTCTCTCTCACTGTCCTTCCCTCTCTTAAAAAAAAACAAAAAAACGACTGGATTCTTTAGACTTCATTATAGAGTTATAAGCATTCTTTATAACTTACATAAAAGTTCTTTTCAAGATAGAAGTAGAGAAAATATTTTCTCCCAGATTGTGGTGTGCATTTTCATTTCCTAACAATGTTAGGAAGTTACTAATTTGGGGGGTAGGTACTCCAGGTATTAAACCTAGGGACACTAAACCACTGACCCACAGTTCCAGTTCGTTCATTTATTCATTCGTTCATTCATTCATTCATTCATGGCATAGTCTCACTAAGTTCCTGCATTTTTTCATTCATTCATGGCATGGTCTCACTAAGTTCCTGAGGCTGGCTTTAAACTTGAGATCCTCCAGCCTCAGCCTCCCAAGTCACTGGGATCACAGGTGTGTGCCACCACGCCTGCCAGAACTTATCAATCTTGAAAAAGCACAATCTCTATGAATCTCTTCATTAATAGACATGCCCTTTTTATCCCATCAAAAAATCTTTGCTATTCCCAAATTTATAAAGACCCTCTCCTGTTTTCTTCTGTAAATTTTATAGTTTTAGCTCTTTTGTTCACACCTGAGACCCATTTGAATATGTATCACATTAAAAAAAAGTGGTGACATAGTATGGGAATGTAAAATGGTATAAAGCCTTTGTAGAAAACAAAGTTGGGCAGTTCATAAAAAATTCAACAAAAATCACTGTACTGGAGGCTGTGCAGTGGCAAAGCAGTTAGAGTGCTTGCCTGGCATGCCCAAGGACCTGGGTTCAAACCCCCAGCACCACACACACACAACTGTCAGAGAAACAAAGGATGGAAAAAAAAATAAAAAATTGATTTATCAATTTTTCTTTCTCTTTCACTTCCTCTTTAAAAAAAAAATCATTTTGTTGGGGCAGAGATAGACAGTTCAGTGTTAGAGCACTTGTCTAGCATGTGTGAGGCCCTGGGTTTAATCTCCAGTGCCCCCCCCCCCAAACACAGACAAAATTGTCCAGCAATTCTACTTCTAAAAATATACCAAAAATTTGGGCTGGAGCAGTTGTCGTGCTTGCCCCGCATGTGCAAGAACACAGGTTCACACCCCAGCACCCATGTACACAACTAAGTGCCAGAGCAATGAAAGCCATGTGAAAAACTCAACAAAAATTGATTCTGTCTCTGTCTTCTCACCATCCTTCTCTCTTAAAAAGAAAAAAAAAAATTTAAAAATATTCTAACAATAACATTAATTTTATATTTTGCTACCTATCTTTCCAGACTTCCTTTAAACACCTATGTATACATTAAATTTTAAGTCAAAATAAAAACATGCTACAAAAAAAATTCTAACAAAAATCTGTATATAAATACAGATAGCAATATTTTAAAATGTATACATTTGACATCAGGGAAATGCTACAATAAGATATCTACAATAAGATAGTAGCAACACCAAACATTAGTGAGAATGTAGACAGATTTGTATCACTCATACACTGCTGGTCAGTGTTCAATGGTGTGGCCACTTGGCCATTAGATGTGGCCATCTAATGAACTCTTGAGCATTTACTCCAGGAGAAATAAAAACTTGTATTTATACAGAAATATATTCCTGAATGTTTACTGTCAGGAATAGATTTCTTATATATTCATAAAAGCCGAAACTAGGAAACATTCCAGATGCCCTTTAATGGATGAAGGATAGAATGAATTGGTACATGCATACCAATGAAATACTACTCAGTAATCAAAAAGAACAAAGTATTGATATAAGCAACAATATGAATGACTCTCCAAGAAACTATGTTCAGAAAAAAAGAGCCACTCTCTAAAGGTTACACATTGTTTCATCCCATTTATACAACATTCCTGAGGTGTTTTTTAAAACTGAGATAAAATTAAAAGTTCATCCATACTTTAGAGCTTATCAGTACTTCACTTTTATCACTGAATAACGTTCTTCTACATGGATATATTTTGCTTATATATTCATCAGTACATAGACATTGGGTGATTTGCACTTATAGTGCTGCTATGAACATTTATGCACAAATTTTTATACAGACAAGATTTTTAATTATTTCCTTTTTAGTTGACTAGTGTCTACATGTATGCATTTAAGATAGAAGCTTTGCATTAAGCATTGTTAGCTGATTCCAACATATTTTGATATATACTTCTTTTATTATCAGTTTAAAAATCTAATTTCCACTATAATTTCTTCCTTTGCTCACTGCTTATTTAGAAGTATACTGCTATTTGTGATATATTTAAGGATTTTATGGGCATATTTTCATTATTAATCTCTAATTACTGTAGTCAGAAAAACATACTCGGTATGTTATAAATGTATTGAGAGTTACTTCCGTCCTAGAACATGGTCTGTCCGGTGGATGTTCCGTGTATTTGAACGCAATCTGTACCCTGCTGTTGTTGGGTCAAATTTGTTGACATGTTGTTCAGCACCTGACCCTGTGGTTCAGAGCAGTTAGTCGACACATTAACAGAAAGGAGAATTAAAATCTTAAACTCTTGCTTGTGGATCTCCTACCCCTTTCCAGTTCGTCAGTCTTGCTTCAGGCACTGTGAGTGCTTGCTATTCAGGGTCATACGCGGCTACGTTAACCTGAAAACTTCCTGTTTTGAAGTTGACTTGGTCTTACATTAAAAGTAGGCACTCGAGCCTGCTTTCAGTTGTCTATATTATCTACACGTACGACTTTCTCTATCCTTTCGCTTTTAAACTACATGCTGTCTTCACACTTGAATTCTGGACTGTAGACAACGTCGTTACATTACACTTTTTATGATGCAGTTTATGAACTCTTTCCTGGGTCGAGCTATTTTATCCAACTAGAAAATGTCTTTTAACTACGCTGTTTATATCATTTACATGTGATGAGATTACTGATAGGATGGGTTTAAATTTACTCATTCTATTGCTTCATCTCAATATTCTGTTGTATGTTAATAACTCTTTCACAATTTCTGAAACTTACTTTTAGTTGCCTCTCATATATTTCAGCTTGTTCTTCCTGGTATAATTCTTGCCGTACTTGTTCCAAATCTTCACGTTGCCGCAGCATTTCTTCCAACTTCTGAGTCAGCTGTTAAATAAAAAAATATATATATTTATAGGATCCCAATTCTATACCTAGTATTTCAGAAATCCAGTGTTGGAGAAGTGGTTAATACCGCATTCCGAAGCTGCAGCCTTTTCTCTTCGTTTTCTTGAACTTTTGCCATCCTGTGCTCTTCTCTTTGTTGCTGCATATTGGCAAACTCTATAATTTTTCTGTTTTCTTCTTCCATCTCCTCACGTTTCTTGTTTCTCCACATAGTCTGCTCTTTCAAAAACTCTTCAATATATTTTCGAGTTGCATTCATTTTTTCTAACCTTTGTTGTCTTTCTCTAAAAGAACAAGAGCAGGGACAGTTCTATAGCAACAAATAATAAATGAATATATTTTAAAAATTCCTTCTGTTGATAATGATATGGGGGACACAACTTTCCTATTTATAGTTTGTTCATTAATGCAATAAACACTTCAAATACCTACTATGTGCCACTATGAATTTTCTCTGAGTAAAATATATATGCCTCTATACCTCTGTTCTAACCTACTAATGGAGTTTTATGAATCTCATTTCAGAAAGGCTATCATCTATTAACATGAGTCTTGCAGTCTACACAAAGAAATTCGTCAGAAAACAAGTCCTATAATACGTGACATGGACATATTTAAGAAAAACAAGATTTAGGTCAGTTAAGAAGGATTTATTACTTATCAGATAATTTATTAATAATCATACTGACAAAGATAAAGAGCTAGTCTCAATTTTGTGTGATCATAACTAATATTTGTTGAGCATCTACTATGTATTAGACACTTTTTGATGTGCTTCACCTCTTCACAGCAAACCTATGACAAATCTGAAGTACTTAGGTATGTAAGAAAGTTGAGACAAACTTACAGTTGATCTTCTTCATAGATTTTCCTAACAATTTCATCGATCATGAGTTTCTCTTTCAGCAGTTGCTCATAAGCTTCCTGCTTTTTTTTCTCTTGTTCTTCCAGTTGTTTCTCCAAGTCAAGGTAGTACTGTGCTTTCACTCTGTTCCGTCTGTCTTCCGCTGCATTCTCTTCCTTCATTACTCTCTCGTGCTCTTCCTTCATGGTTTTGGCTATGTCAGCATCGCGTTTCTGATAGGAAAACAAAATTTATCCTTCCCCTTTCAAATCTGAACACAGTGTGATAGAATACTTGCAATAGATGTAACAGAACATTATAAAGCCTGTTCTATAAAATAACATTTTTACCTGTCTAGGTAAAAAATCAAAAGTAAGTCATTGTAACCTAAAGGGTCTGAATGATGAATCAGACCCTAGAGATGCTTTCCTATTCCTTTAAGAAGTTCTCTCAGGGTAATACCTGAGAAAAGGATAAGGATAATTAATAAGTCCACATCTGAAAAACTGAGAAGCTGTAAAAATTTGAGTACTTTATTGATAACTATTTTTAACTGTCAACGCAGTAGTTATCTCTTTTGTTTAACAAGCCGATCAAGGCAGTTTTCATAGTTTTAGTTCCACTGTACTAGTTGCTACCTGGAGTCAAGACGGTAGTGCCACTTTCATACACGTCTGCTATTAAATGACTCTGAGCAGCTATTAAGTTTCTCCTAGTTAAAGCTTTCTTTCCTGCCATGGCCCTGGAGTTTCCTCTTTCTCACACATTAAGGCCCTTCGTAACCACGTTTTATGCTGCTGCGCCTGTTTTCTGCAGTTTGAATGCACTCAATACCATTCCCACTGATTTAGAGACAATCCTTTTCTTGGATGGATTAAATCCTTTAATTCTTCTGAGTAGTTTCAAATCATTTTTAAAAACTGGTTTTACATTAAATACAGAGGAGCAATTTTTAAATTACCCTTTGCCTTTATCATATCCCAGCTTTAGCAGCATCAAATATGAAGAAAGATTAAAATACGAATGCTAAATGTCATTCCTGATATAACTGATGCCTGTAATATGTACCGTTGTCTTAACCAAAATTTTTTCTCTTTTCTTTGTACATATTGACTTAAATTCTTCTACAAATATGACAAAAACTTTTATGTACAGATTACTACATAGTTACAGAAATATACTGTCCTCATTTTACAGAAAACTTTGGCTCAGAGAGACAGAGCCAAATACTCGTGCCAACACCTAGTCAAATCCTAGGGGCATTTGGCTTTGTGGAACAATTTTAATTTAGAGAATAGTGTTAATTCTTTTAGGAGTCAGATTAAAATATCTATAATGGTCTTGAATAACCTCAACTATCAGGATAATGAAAACTACAAACCACTAGACAAATAGTACATTGTATTCTATTTTATTATTGAAAGGATGGAACTTATATGGCTTAGGAAATGAAGGAAATCACATTTTCCTACTGCCATGCCTAAGGTTTTCACTATTAATAGCATGCTATATAAAATAAATTTCTACAATAACACAAATACATGCATAACACATATGTGCTATTTACAGCCTGCATCTATTTCTAATGAATACCCATGCTGCACTACACTGGGTTTTTCCTTTTATATTTTTTATTGAGAAATTTAGTTGTTGTGCAATCAAAAATGCATCTAAAGTAACAATATTATATATTTTTTTAAATCAGACTTACCCCTGAGATCTCTCTTTATACTCCCATCCTCTCCCCTCCCCTTCTAGTCCCCTCCCCAGTCCTTCCTGATTCATAGCTATGATTTCCCTAGATTATGAGTTGCTACTCCTTGCTGGGTCTAATACTTGAGATTGACTGCCTCTCACATAGTCATGGATTTAGCTCCAGCCCACAGATGAGTGAAGACATTCGACCCTTGGTTCTCTGGGTTATGCTGATTTTACTCAGCATAATTTCTTCCATAGCCATCCATTTACCTTCAAAGGCTGCAATATCATTGTTTCTAATTGCTGAGTAGAACTCCATGGTATATATGTAGCACAGTTTTTGGATCCATTCATCCAGTGAGGGACATCTGTGTTGTTTCCATAATTTAGCTATTGTAAATTGAGCTGCTATGAACATGGATTTTGCTGTGTCACTGTAATGTGCTAATTCTAAATCCCCTGGAAAAAAATATCCAGGAGAAGGATAGCTAGATCATATGGTGCATTCATCTCTAATTTTTTGAAGATTTTCCACATTGCTTTTCAGAGAGGCTGTACCAGTCTGCAGTTCCACCAACAGCGTGCAAGTGTTCCTTTCTCTCCGCAACCTCTCCAGCATCTATTTTTTATATACTTCATTTTTGCCACTCTGGTGTGAGGTGAAATCTTAATGTAGTTTTGATTTGCATTTCTGATTACTAGCAATTTAGAGCACTTTCTCATGTACATATTGGCTTGCTCAATGTCCTCTATTGAGAAGTTTCTATTCAGCTCTTTGGCCCATTTATTGATTGGGTTGTTTCCTTCTCTTGCCTAATTGCTCCAGCTAGGATCTCAGGAATTATATTAAATAAAAGTGGTGAGAGTGAACAGCCTTGTCTTGTTCCCAAGTTTAGTGGAAATGTTTTCAGCTTTTCTCCCTTTAATATATTAGCTGAGGGTTTGGCATACATAGCCTTTACGTAGTTTAGATAAGTTTCTTTTATCCCTATCTTCTCTAGAGTTTTGAGCATAAATGGGTGCTGAATTTTATCAAAGGCCTTTTCTGCATCAATTGAGATGATCATATGGTTATGTCCTTAATTCTGTTTAAGTGATTAATTACATTGATTTGCATATATTAAAACAGCCCTGCATACCTGGAATGAAGCCTACTCGATCATGAATTATCTTCTTGATGTTTCTGAACATTTTTTTCCTAGAACTTTATTTGGATTTTTGCATCCAGGTTCATCATGGATACTGACTGGTCTGTAGTTTTCTTTTTTGACATGTCCTTATTGGGTTTTGGTACCAGAGTTATGGTTGCTTCATAAAAAGTGTTTGGGAGAGTTCCTTTTCAATTTCTTGAAATAGCTTAATAAGGAGAGGTGTTAGCTCCTCCTGTGATAAAACTCAGCAGGGAAACCGTCTGGTCCTGGGCTTTTCTTCTTTGGTAGGCTTTTAATTGCTATATGGATTTCAGTGCCTGTTATTGGGCTGGTTTGGAATTCAGTATTGACCTGTGTCAATTTAGGGTTGTAGTATGTGTCTAGAAATTTGTACGTCTTCCAGATTATCTAATTTAGAAGAGTATAGTTTTTTGAAATATAATCCTATAATTCATTGGATTTCCATGGGGTCAGTGGTTATCGCTCCCTTTTCATTGATTTGCTTCATTTCTCTCTCCTTTTAGTGAGATTGGCTAGGGGTCTATCAATTTTTTCAAAGTACCAGCTCTTTGTTTCATCAATTCTTTTTGTTGTTGTTGTTCTCAGTTTCACTGATTTCAGCTCTGATCTTGATTATTTCCTGTCTTCTGCTGACTTTGGGATTAGATTGTTCTTCCTTTTGTAGGGCTTTGAGGTGGAGCATGAGCTTATTTTTTCAGGGGGATCTCTCATTTTTAGTGTGGGCACTCAGTGCTATAAATTTTCCCCTTAGGAATGCTTTCATGCTGTCCTAAAGGTTTTGATACGTTATACCTTCATCCTCATTCTCTTCCAAGAATTTTTTTTATTTCTGCTCTTATGTCTTCTTGGATCCATTCTTCATTTAATAGGATATTATTCAATCTCCATGAATATGTGTGTCTTCAGTTATTTTTGCTGTTGATTGCCAGGGTCATGGTGTTACCGTCTGATAGGATTCATGGAATAATGTCTACTTTTACATATTTGCTGAGATTTCCATTGTGAACCAGAATATGGTCTATTTTGGAGAAGGATCCATGTGCTGCTGAGAAGGTGTATTCTGTGGATTTGGGGTGGAATATTCTATATATGTCTGTTAAGTCCATTTGATTTATGGAGTTGTTTAGGCTGGAGATTTCTTGATTTTTTGTTTTGATGATCTGTCTACTGGTGACAGAGGAGTATTGAAGTCACCTGGTATTATTGTATTGATGTCCACAAGTGGTTTTATGTCATGAAGTAATTCATTCACATAGTTGGGAGCACTATTACTAGAAGAGTATATATTTACTATGGTTACATCTTCCTGTTGTAGGGTTCCCTTTATTACTAAGTAGCAGCCTTCTTTATCTCTTCTGATTAGTTTATGTTTGAAATCTACTTTGTCCGATAAAGTATTGTGACACCAGCTTGCTTTCTGGGGCAATACATAGATTTTTTTCCATCCTTTCATCCTTAGTCTCTGGATGTCATTGACTGTTAGGTGGGTCTCTCGTAAACAGCATATTGTTGAATTTTTGTTTTTTGATCCAGTCTGCTAATCTGTGCATTTTGACCATTCACATTCAGCATTATAACAGATGTGTGTATGTGGTTCATGTTCATTGCATATTAGCAAGTTCTGTGCCGTCTTGGTTGGGTATTGATAGGATGTACCTTTATTAATGTTCCTCTGTTTGTGGGTTTTGGGTATTGATTGCTTGTTCTTCTATCTGGAGTGTATCTTTGAGGATTCTTTGTAAGGCTGATGTTCTGTTCATGAAGGCTGCCAGTTTGATCTTATCATTAAAAGTTCCTCTTCCCCCCTCAAGTATGAAGCTGAGTTTTGCCAGGTATAGTATTCTTGGCTGCACATTGTGGTCATTCAGATGTTGAAAGATTTCTCTCCATGCCCTTCTTGCCTCCAGAGTCCGGGGTGAAAAGTCAGAGGTGATTCTTATTGGTTTGTCTCTGAATGTGATTTGGCGTTTCTCCCTTGCTGCTTTTAATATTCTTTCCTTGATATCCCTGTTGTACATTTTGAATATGATGTGTCTTGGTGAGTTTCTCCTTTGATTAGGCCTGTTGTGTCCTGTAAGCTTCCTGGATGACTCTATTTTGATATGGGAAAAGTTTTCTTTAGCTATTTCCTTGAGGATGTTCCTCAAACCATAGTTTTTTTGTTTCAATTTCTTCTTATATCCCAATTATTCTTAGACTGTTTCTTCTCATTTCATCCCAGGCATTTTTAAAATTCTGATGTTCAGTTGCTTTTATTTTTTGTCATCCATTCATTCAAGCTTGCTCAGTCTGTCCTGTCAGAAGTTCTTTCTTCAATAGCAGATATTCTATATTCCACAGAAGTTAGTGTATTATTAAATTCTTTCATCATTCCTTTTACGTCATTGACTGCAGATTTTAGCTGTTACTTCCTTTTTTAGTATGTCTATTTCTTTGATGATAGTTTGAGTTTTGCCAGGATTTTCTTGAATTTTCTCATTTATTCCCTTCATTATCTCTTCTTGTAGCCCACTGTTCCTTTTCATTATCAGATCATTGATTATTTGTTCTAGATTGTCCTCCTAGTTCCTGGCTGTGGACTCCTTGCTAGGGGAGTTGTAAGTTTGAGATGCACCTCTTCTAGTTTGATTCTTCATCTTTGAAGAGCTTCTTCTGGATTTTTGAATTGAGGTTCACTGTGCGAACGCTAGACCTGTTTCTGGATCCTTCTTCCTTACATGTCAAGGAGTGGGTCTGATATCACCAATCTGGAGACCTGTTTTCGAGAATGCTGTAACCTGTCTGGAGCCTTATTTTGTTACACCTTTGGATCTAGGTTCCTTTGGACCTGGTGGGGTTGGTAGAAGCCCACCGCGCTGCTGAAGCTAAGCAGTAGGAGTGTGCCACTGGGCATTAGGATCCCAGTGGTCCCAGTGGTGTAGGGCAGGCCAGAATGGACTGACCTATGAGCTGTTCTAGAGATCTGGACTTCTTGGTGATGGGATAGGCCCAACGACTTTGTACCAGGCAGGTGTACGTTATAGCTGGTTGGTGCTTGGGTGTAAAGTCCTTAGAGGAGACCGGTGCACCTGATGTGGCAGGACCAGAGTCCTGGGCCCACGTGGGTGTGGGATGGGAGTCTGCTCAGGCTTATTTGTATTCCTTAAATTGAAGGAAATTCTTGACCTGAGCTCTCTGTTACTCTTTTGGGTCTTTCTTTGTTGTAGGATTGGGGGTTTTGTTGTGTCCCTTCCTTGAGATGAGAAAATATCAAGGAAGTTGAGTTCAGACATCTGATCCCTAACTATGCTCTGCTAATGACTCTTGAGATTTTTCAGCTACCCCTTAGCTAGTATGAGCTCATTAATTCAAACAATCAATGCATATAATAAATGGTATTAATTTGGTTATTTTATATCAAATATAACCCAAACTTAAATTCCACCTCCAGAACAAATGTTAGCGTCAGTCATTACTTTTGGCAACCACAGAATTTGACTATCACCTGTGTCAGGCTCTAAAGCATACAATAATTAATGACTTTGACATTTACTGCAATAATGGTTATACAGCACTAATAATGGGGGGTTTAATGGTATAGACTAATCAGAAGCCAAGGAGAGAGGAGAAAGTAAGGGGAAGTTAGAGAGGATGTTGTATTATCCGAACATGAACAGAGAGAAAATAGAGGAGGTGAAGAATTTGCTGAAGAAAAAATAACAGAACCGAAAAGAAAAAGAAATAGAAAAGGTAAAAAGACTAATGAAACAAAACAGCAGCTACAAATGAACTGACAAACAAAAGCAAAACAAAACAAAAAAACAGCAAGAATTTTTATGTGTTCATGAAAACTTATCCAGTTGGCCATCGAGAGCATATCAAATACCAGAGAGGAGGAAAAATAAATATATATATATACACACACACACACACACATATACATACACACATACAAATGAAGTAATACAAAATTTTCTTGATGAAAACTTGGAAGTCTGATCTCTGAATTTTCCTTTCTGTTACACAATAGGGGCAGGTGTTAAGTAGCCACCTAAGTTTTGTTAACAGGGTCTTTCACTTCGAGTTTACTGCATCTCAAGTTTAGAACTGGATGCTCTCTAAGTCCTGGGTCTTCGAGGTAGAGATTCCTTGAGGGTAACGGATTGAGATGGGTTCAGAGCTCCCTCTGCTGGATGTACTTCTGGTCCCTCCAGGCTTTTTGCACAGGGACTGAGGTCTGTTTCTGCTCCAGACCCCCCTAGTTTGTCACAGGAGATTTCCAGGTGAGAGTGGGGGTGTACCAGGTTAGTGAGGCTCCCCTGTATTCCAGGAACCCGAATCCCCCATGCTAATTGAGGGCAGGGTCTGTCCCATACCTCCTCTTCCCAGTTCAGGCTCTGAACCGTGGTTGGCTCTTGGCGCAATTACAGAGTGGCTTCATCTGATCCGCTGACTCGCTCCCGCCAGCCGAACCAGCGGGCACCCAGCCCTGTGTTTCAATAAAAACTCCCGTTTCTCCCTTACACAGACAGCTGAGAGATACTACTCTCCCTTTTGTAGTGGGGAGCAGAAGGAAGGTCTCTAATCCGAATTCACAGTTCCCTATCAGCCTCGGGTCCTCCTGGGCTGGTGAATCAGCTCCTCCCCCACTGACTTGTTGATTGACACTATGAGGGCCCACAGAGACCATGTGACCTGGCTTTATTGTATAAAATCCCTCTTTTCTACTAAGGGTATCCAAATCTCAGCTCTTCCAAAAGTTGGGCTTAATGAGCACTGAGCTCCGTTTGTGATTATCCCAGAAACACACCTTAGATTGGTGAAGCTGTCTGAAGATTTTTCCTCCATTCACAGAGCTGAAAACCAAGCAGTCAATCCTTCAGTCTGCCATCTTCTCAAGCCCCTGGTTAACTATTTTGATATCTCCTTTATAACTATAGTGTTTGAACATAAGCTTATGTTGATATACACAATTATATAATTAGCCTTACTGTGTAATAATGGAATCTCAAGTGATGATGTGCACCCTGTTTGTGTTAATTTATAAACTATATTTTATACTTACACTGTATACCACTAGTAACTATGTCTGAGACTACTTTGCCCAAGAATAATCCTTGCCCTCAACTCGGTAGCCATGTGAGGACTTACAAAAGGGGATACAAATAGAGACTGTTTTTATAAAACAGGAAAGTTTCCTATATAAAATTATCAAACTATAAAATATCAAAAAATAAATAATAATCAAAAATGTAATTCACAGCTAACAATTTGTACTATACTAGTTTGTCAAAGAATAATCAGTTAGAGACCATAAAGAACACTGGGAGTTACCTGGGTCTCTGAAAGGCTCTAATACTAGATTAAATAAGGCACCCTATGAAATCACTGAAGATTTTAGATACCTTAGGAATCTGAAAAATGGGACTGGAGCAGTGCCTCAGCATTTACGGGACTTGCCTGGCAAGTACTAGGATGCAGGTTTGAATCCCAGTACCACGTACACAGTAAAGTGTGGGAGCAATGAAAGTGTCATTAAAACCTAAATAAAATTGATTCTCTCTTTCTCTCTGTCCCTCTTTAAAAAAAAAAGAATCTGAAAAGTATACTAGCTTTGGAAATCTACCTGTGTAAATTCTTGATAGAATCCAACTGTTTTCAAAAAACTGTTCTATTTTTTGGTTTTCTATATGTTATTAAAAGCATAATGACCAGAAACAACATTACCATTTGCTCATATTTAATGGCATCCTTTTCAGCAATCTGGGCTGCTCTTTCTTTATTCATGTAAGCTGCTTTTAACTTCTTCTCCAATTCTCTGAGCTCAATACTGTGGGGGGAAAAAAGAAATTTAAATCTGTGGATCCTAAGAGAATGAAGCTCCACAGAAAATTTTTTAATTTTCTCAAAGATAGTATACAACTGGTATTATTTTAGAGCCAAATCCAAAGTTAGTTCCTTAATGGATGCTGTAACACATTAGGGCTTAAATTTTCTGTTTGACAAGGATCACACTATTCTGCCACATTCATCTACTGTTTATTCTATGCCATTACCACACTATTTTAACTATTATAGATTAAAAGTCTTTGTAACCTGGAGAAAAGTTTTCCAATTTTGGTCTTTTAAAAAGTCTTAGCAATTCTTGGTACTTTAAATTTCCATTCTCACTTTAGAATCAGCTTGTCAAACTTCAAAATAAACAAAAGTGGGGGGCTGGAGTGGTGGTTCAGAGGTTATGGAGCTTGCCTGGCATGCACAAAGATGCTTAGGTTGAAACCCCAGCACCACACACAAAACAAACTGTCGGAGCAACAAAAGCCACATGAAAAAAAAAAAAAAAAAACTAAGTAAAATTGATTCCCTCCCTCTCACTGTCCCTCCCTCTTTAAAAAAAAAAAAAAAAGTCTTTATAAAAACAAAAGTGAGATTCTAGTTAAGATTTACTGAATTCATAAATCAATTGGGAAAAGTATTGACATTTCAACAATACTCAATCTTAAATTCAATAAACATGGTATATCCTTGCAATTATTTGTTTTCTAAAAGTCAATAACGGTTTATATTTGTGGCTTTTGTTAATTTGGGGGGCAGGTGCTGGGGATCAATCTTAGGACCCTGCACATGCTAGGAAAGTACCCTACCACTGAGCTTTATCACCAGCCCTCATGCTTTGATATAGTATACACCTTTCATTAAGTATTTATTTTTATGTTCTTACACAGATTATCATTTTCCAAATTTTCTAATTGTTACTGATTCACAAAAAAATGTTTATATATTGATTTCATATCCAACAATACCACTACATTTCTTATTTATCTGTAAATTTTTGGATTTTGTACACACACACAATCATACCAGCCACGAATAAAGTTTTCTTCCTTTACTACCAATCAAAATACTTTTCACCTCTTTTCTTGCCTTAGTTAGTAGGTATAACACAATGATTAATAGAAATTTGTTTTTTTAACAGCAAGCATCCTTTTCTTAACATCAGGGAGAAAATGTTTAACATTTTACCATTTTAAGTATGATGCTTCTGTTCATAAGAAGTTCCTTTTTATTGTTATTGTATTATACTTAGTTCTAATCATGGAGTAGCTGTTACTTCATTATCAAATGGTTTTTTTTCTGCTTATATGATTGTATTAACAGATGAATTACATTTATTGATTTTATTTTTAAATTAATCTTGAATTTCTGGAAAAAAATTGGTCAGGATGTATAATCTTTCTTATATGCCACTAGATTTGATATTGACTAATATTTCAGATTACAGCAATTAAATTCATGAAAAAGATTAGTTTATAATTTTCTCACAATATCTTATTCAGATGTTGATCTGATTAAGTTGGGAAATGTTTGCTCTTTTTCTACTGTGCAGAATTATATAGTGTTACTTCTTATTGGATGTTTGGTAAAATTCACCTTCCCCTGTAGGTTTATTTATGGACAAGGTTTAAATTATAGATTATCTCTGAGGCTTATTGGAACTATGTCCATCAGTTTGATGATGTGCTATTATCTATTTCATCTAAATTTCCAAGTTTATTTGTGCAAATTGTTCACAGTATCTTGCTGTCATCTGTACAGTCCGTGTCTTTACATCCACGTGCATGCCTGTACAATCCAGTGATAACTCATCATCTGTGCCTAAAATTCCTTATTTGTGCTTCTCTTTTACTCTATCATTCTTACCAGGAAGTATTATTTTTACTAGCCTTTTTAAAGGAACAAGTCTTGGCCTTTATTGTATTTCATATTGTCAATCATTTCTGTTTTTAATCTGTATTACTTCCATCCTCCTACATTCTTTTTGTGATCATTTCAGATGAGAATTTGCCAGCAGTTTCCTAAAATTCCAGATGGAGCCTTTTCCAATATCATTTCAGATTAAAAATTACCCTTGAGGAACATTTTTAGCTATATCCCACAAGACTTGGGGTGTTTTTTTTAACCCTATAACTTTTTATTGTGGTAAAATATATATATCAAAAAAAAATATTAACCATTTTCAATTACACGTACCATGTTCTACAACCATCAACACTATTTCCAAAACCTTTTCATCACCTCAAACAGAAATGCTATACCCATTAAGCAGTAATTCCCCACTGTTCTCTCCCTGCAACCCCATTAATTCCTAATCTACTTTTTGTTTATCTATTCTAGATTTTTCATGTAAGTAGAATAATATTTGCCTTCTGTGTCTGACTTATACCACCTAGCAAAACATGGCTTTCAAGGTAGCATGTTCCAAAACTTATCTCTTTTTATAAATGATATTCCACTTTAAGTACTGTGTTTGTCCACTCATCTATTGATGTACACTCAGGTTGTTTCTACCTTTTGACCACTGTAAGTAATACTGCACTGAACACTGGCATATAACAATCCATTCGAACCTAAGTATACATGGGTGAAATAGCCATATAGGAGTGAAATAGCTGGGTCCTATTTTAATTGTATATTTAACTTTTTTTTCCTTGGCACCTGCATTTGTTTACATTCCTATCAGCAATGTCTGATAATTCCAATTTCTCCATTTTCTTGTCAACACTTGTAATTTTCCATTGTTTTTATTACAAATAGCCTAACAGGTATGAAATTACATCTGTTGTGGCTTTAATTTTCATTTTCCTAGTGATCAACAATGCTGAATATCTTTTCAAGTGCTTACCACTCATTGTGTGTCTTCCTGTAGAAATGTCTATTTAAGTGCTTTGCCCATTTTTTAACTGGTTTGTTTGGCTTTTATTGTTGAATTATAGTAGTTTTACAATTCTGAATATTAAATCTTTATCAGAAATACAATTTGTTCTTCTAGCCTAAGTGAGTTCTGAGTTAGGTGAAACAGAGATAAACACTTTCTGCCAGTCCTCCAGGTAGCCTCAAGGTAAGTTAGAACAGACATACACAATAAATTGTAAATAAAGTATGCGCTGCTCCCTCCTTAAACCAGGGACCAAGGTGTCACTAGGACTACGGGTTACTGGGTTACTATCTTAAAGACTGCCTCTGAGCTGGGAGGGGACTGGGCAAGGGCAAATAAAAATACCACAACACTTTCCTACTATTTTTAAGTTGCTTTTTTTTTTTTCTTGATTCAGTATTTGCTTGGTTGCCATAAACCTTTGGATAGTGTCCAGAGTTCTTATAAAGTTGATTCTGACCATTTCTCCATGGTTTTTGATGTCTGTAGGTAGGGGAGGAGGTGAGGAGGTACAGGAGCTTGGAGCTGCCCACAGGGCTATTTTGCTAACGGCACTACAAACCTACAACTTTTATTGTGAGGTATTTTGTCAGTTAAAATACTTTTTAATTTCAATTTTGATTATTACTTTTGGGCCCAAAGGTTATTCAGAAATACATTTTAAACTATATAAATCTACAAAGATCGGTAATATTTTTGTTGCTGATATCTACTGTAATTCTGCTCTAATCAGAAAACACACTATGTGTAAACTGAATCTCTGACAGTCTGCTGATGCTTTATTCTGGTATAGTGTTACATCTGTTTTGGTAAATGGTTCAAATAGACAAGCTTAGTATCTTCTACTTGTTATCTCCATTTTGTGTTCTCTCTTCTTTCCTTCCTGCTTTTGTGATGGTGTTCCACAATTACCACCAGATTAGATGATTCACTAAGAGGATACACAGGACTCGGCGTGTAGTTTTGCTCAACTACTAACAATACATTCCAGTGAAAGGATACAAAGCAAAATAAGCCAAGGAAGAAGGCACGCAGGGTGAAACCCAGAGGAAACCAGGTACAGCTTCCACGAGTCCTCTTCTTGGTGGAGTCTCAGGTAACATGGGTAGTTCTCTCCATAGGAGGCACATCAACACTTGTGACATGTCGCCTACCAGGGAAGCTCATCAGGAACTCCACACCCAGGCTTCAGTGCAGACTGGTCACTTAGAACCCTCTACCTAGCACATACCCACACTCCAGAATCCAAGAGGGAAAGCAAAGTTCCGTATAAACCAACGTTTTCTCAACTGAGACACAATGAGTCACTCCTACCGGGAAGGGTAATGGAAACTTACTGGAAATACACCTTTCCAGAAGCCTTCTGAGGACCACGCTTACGAGCAGGACTTCCTAAGGACAACAGTCCCAAGCCAGCCAGCTGTCAGTTCTTTTCTGCACAACATCTTTTGGGGGTCATCCTTTTCTCCTCTATTAATTTGTTAATTATATATACTTTTATAAATATTTGAGAGAAGTTATGGCATATTTCATTATTTTAAGTCTATTAAATTTTGTCATTATTAGGCAATAAAAAATTCTTGACTACTTTTAGCTTTATTTACTTCCTATTTCACTTTTGTTATATTTCTAACACCTTAAATATTTTAAATCCCAAAAGACACTATCATAAATGTTTTATACATTCAAATTTCCCTAAATTTAATATATATTTACCTCCTACAGTTCTAAAATCAAGCCTGGGATCATCTTTCTTCTACTGAAAGAACAACTGTTAAGTATTTCCTATAATGTAGGATTCTCTATTTTCTGTGGTAGCTTTGTAGAGTTTAAACACAAATTATGTATGAGGTACTTTTTCTTACTTTCACAAAGCCATATGCTACCTAGGTAGTAATTATATAGTTACTAATTGTGCATGAATTATAATTAATTGTACAAGTACACTGATTACTGATGTAATCAAAATGGGATTCCTAAAAATAAGCACCAAGTTGCCCAACTTCAGTTAAAAACAATGTAAAATTAAATTCTATAAAGTATTTTCTTGGATTATAAAATCACGTGTTCAAAATCAGTAAGTCTCAAGATTTCTGAAACAGAACAAATATTTTCAAGATAATGATCTTAAAAATTTACCCTGCATTTCAAAAATTAATTTCTTTTTAATTTAAAAAACCTACTCTTCAGAATTAATATTGTTAAAATGGCCATGCTACCAAAAGCAATATACAGATTCAATACAATTTCCATTAATATACCAAAAAAATTCTTCACAGAACTAGAAAAACAGTTCAAAAATTCATTTGGAAAAACAAAAGATCCAGAATAGCCAAAGCAAAGCCAAAAAAGCAATAGGGGGGGGGGGCGGGACGCGGGGGGCGCAATGCAATACCCAGTTCAACTTACACTACAGAGCTATAGCAAGAAAAACTGCAGTGCACCAATGACACAGAAGACACAGTGACAAACTTACTCATTTACAGTCATCTAATCCTTGACCAAAGGTGACAAAAACATACTTTGGAGAAAAGACAGATTTTTTTAACAAATGGTGCTGGGAAAACTGATGATCCACAAGTACAAGATTGAAGCTGGACCCTTATCTCTCATACTGCATGAAAATCAACTCAAAATGAACCAAAGACCTAGGAATGAGATCAGAAATTATGCAACTCCTAGAAGAAAATGTTGGTCAACACTCAAGCACACAGGCACAGGCAAGGACTTTCTCAATAGGAACTCTGAAGGTCAGGAAATAATACCAAGAGTTAATAAATGGGATGGCATCAAAATATAAAGCTTCTGCACAGGGGCTGGAGATGTGGCTCAGTGGTAGAGCACTTGCCTGGCATGCAGGAGGTCCTGGGTATGATCTCCAGCACTGCATACACAAATAAATAAAGGAAAAACAAAAAAAGATGAAAAAATTAACTCTCATGTTCTCCATGTGTCTTAAAAAGAAAGCTTCTACACAGAAAAGAAAATAATTGGGAATGTGAAGAGGTAACCTACACAATGAGAGTCATCAAGAATACAAATAATAATAAATGCTGAAGAGGAGATGGAGAAAATAAAACCACTATGGAACTCAGAATGGAGGTTCATTAAAAGGCTAAGCAGAGAACCACCCTACACATGACCCAGCAAGACCACTCCTCCATATTTACCCTGAAGATTTAAAGTCATCATACTAGAGTGATACATGCATACCCATCTTCCTAGCAGCATAATTCACAATAGCCAAACTATGGAATCAACATAGGTGTTCATCAACAGATGAATAGATAAAAAAAATGTGGTGTATATACACAGTGGAGTTTTATTCAGCCATAAAGAAAAATGAAATTATGTCATTTACAGGATAATGGTTAGAACTAAAGACCATTATGTTAAACAAAATAAGTCAGAAGGTTAAGGGTCATGTGTTTTATCTCATATGTGAAAGTTAGAGAGGAAAAAGGAAAAGAAAGGTGGGGGCAGATCTCCTGAAAATCAAAGGCAGATCAGTAGAGGAAGAGGACAAAGGAGTGAGGGGTGGGGAGGGAGGGAGAAGTGCTAGGGAGTGATATTGCCAAACTGCATTATTACATTGTGTATGTATGCATGTATAAATATGTAACAACAAATGCTGGGCATGGAGGCACACGCCTGTAATCCAGCAGCTTGGTAAACTAAGGCAGGAGGATTACAAGTTCAAAGCCAGCCTCAGCAACTTAGCAAACCCCTAAGCAACCTAACAAGACCCTGTCTCAAAATAAAAAATAAAAAGGACTGGGGATGTGGCTAGTGGTCAAGTGCCCTAGGGTTCAATACCCAGTTACAAAAAAAAAAAAAAATCCTATCAGCATGTATAACTATAATGCATCAATAAATAAAAACAAGAATCAGTAAGTGTGATGCCATTAAACTAAAAAACTTCTGCAAAGCTAAGGAAGAAATTAAGAGTATGAAGAAAGGAGAGCCTACAGAATGGGAGAAAATCCTGGTCAGCTACACCTCTGATAGGGAACTCATATCCATAATATTCAAAGAAGATAAAAAACTTAACATCAAAAAAACCCAAATAGCCAACCAACAAATGGGCAAAAGAACTAAACAAAAACTTCTCAATAGAAAAAACACAAAAGGCCAATGAATGTATGAAAAATGATCAATATCTCTACAAATTGGGGAAATGCAAACCAAAATAACATTAAGGGGCCAGTGTGGTGGCTCAGTGGCTACAGGGCTTGCCTGGCGTGCACGAGGGCACTGGTTTGAACCCCAGCACCACACACACAATGAGGTGTCAGAGCAACAAAAACCACAGGAAAAACTAAATAAAATTGATTCTCTTTTTCTCTGTCTCTCACTGTCCCTCTTTCTCTTTAGAAGAAAAAAAACTATATTAATATTTCATCTCACACTAGTCAGAGTGGCAAAGATCAAAAATACGAACAACAAATGCTGCTGAGATTGTGGGGAGAAAGGAACACTTTCTCTTTGTTGATGGGGCTGCAGACTAGTACAACCACTTTGGAAAGCAGTATGGTCTCCTCAAACAATTAAGGCTGGAACCACCATGTGATCCAGCTGACTCCTGGGTATCTTCCCAGAAGATATAAAATCAGCATACCACAGTGACACAGCCTTATCAATGTTTATAGCAGCACAGAATCAACCCAGATGTCAATCATTAGATGCCTGGATTAAGAAATTGAGGTAGGGGCTGGAGCGGTGGCTCAGCGGTTTCGGCACTTGCCTGGCAAGCACGAGGACCCAAGTTCAAACCCCAGCACCACGTATACAACTAAGTTGGAGAAACTAAGGCCATGTGAAAACTAAATAAAGTTGTTCCTCTCTTTCTCTGTTTCTCTCACTGTCCCTCTCTCTTAAAAAAAGAAAGAAAGAAAGAAAAAAGAAATTGAGGTATATGTAGTTCTACTCAACTATTAAAAAGAATAAAAGTATGGTCTTTGTTGTTTGTTGATAAATGGATGGAAATGGAGACTATCATACTAAGTGAAATTAGCCAAACACAGAAACTCAAATGTTTTCTCTCACATGTGGAAGCTAGAGTAAAATAAAGGAAAGGGGGAAAGAAAGGATTACATAAAGATTCATCAAGTACAAATTAACAGACAAGTCAAAGGAAGCATAGTAGAGAAAAGAGAAGGGGAGAGGAGAGAAAAGAGGAAGGGAAAAGGGGGGATAAATATAGTATATTTTGCACCTTTGTGATAAATAATTCTCATGTAATCAACAAAAACTGGAAAAGTAAAAAAAAAAAAAATATAAACCAAGGGAATCAGGAGGGGAAAGGGACCAGGGAGATGGAGAATGGAAGGGATGAGGGGACGAGGGAAGTGCTGGGGAGGGTAATTGGCCAAATTACATTGTTATATTGTGGGCATGTATGAATATGTAAAAGCAGATCCCTTCATAATGTACAACTATAATACACCAATAGAGAATGTGGAATAAATACATAAATGTTGTAATAGATTAAAAATAAATAAATTACATGACCCCTCAAAAAAAAAAAAAAAAGAGGGCTGGAGCAGTGGCTCAGTGGTTGCAGCACTTGCCTGGAATGCACGAGGACACAGGTTCAAACCCCAGCACCATGTACACAATTAAGTGTCAGAGTAACAAAAGCCACATGAAAAACTAAATAAAACTGATTCTTTCTCTCACTGTCCTTCTTTAAAATATGTATATGTATGTATGTGTGTGTGTGTATATATATATATATATATATGTGTGTGTGTATACACACACACACACACACAATTAGTATATTTGCTAAATACATAATTTAATGAGGCTCAAAATCCTTAAAGCTTATCCATGGTTCCTAAGATACACACAGAAGATCTTTAAGATAAAAATGGAACAATTATCAAAGTAAGTTTCCAATATATTTGGCTATATAGAAACAGAATGAACAATAAATTGGCCCTAAGTTTTGATCAACAAGTTGAGACAGTTTTAGGGGAGATAGTAAAATGGCTAGGTAGTCAGGACAAAGGGCCCCACCTAAGAGCTAGCTGGTAGAGAGCTACTGACAGGGCATATTCAGGGCCTTCAAAAGCAAATGACCATGAGGCTCACCTGTGGGGGCTACTCCTTTGTCCCTCAGGCGGGAAAACTAAGAAATGGGGGTGGACACAGATGGGAACTTGGAAAGAATTGCTACCTGTTTTGCATAGATTTTAACCAATGACTTTGGTACTAATTCAATGCCTGCTTTGCATAGGTTTCAACCAGTGATGTAGATGCATTTCTCAATGCCTGCTTAGTATGAATGTTAATTATGCTCATACCCCAAATCAATATAACCCCTGGCCTGTTCTCCATTAGATAGACGGTGTCCTGCTTCCAGGTTTCCCTCAGCAGTCTCTGCTCTTCTTCCTAAATAAATCCTACTCCTTTTACTCCCCCTTCTGTGGTTGTCCGTGGATTTTATTCCTCAAATTCATGAGACAAGAACCCAGAAGATTGGCGCTGAATTCCTGGGATGAATTTCCACCACACCAAGAGCTGCAACACCCAGCTTTTAGCTGGAGAGCTGCTAACACTATTTCGGCTACAGACGCCTGCAGCCAGCCCAAATTCCCAGTTTTAGCTGGGAATCACTGCAAACACTAGAAGCGGGCTATTTTGGTTACTGCAATCTGTAGCAGGCCCAGACTCCATTTGCCAGCGGGAACAGAGAATCTGGCCTCATCCCAAAAACCCCGCATCAATTTCACTTTCAGGTGCTAAGAATTACTTAAAAGCTTACTAGTAAATAGATTAAATAAATAGAATTAATAGACACCAAGATACCTGTTTTCTCTTACTTGTTGTCTCATCTTTTCATCCTTTAGACTTTCATGTTTCAATCTTGCCAGTTCCACAGCCAATTTTTCTTCTTGTTCAAGCTGGAGTTCCTTCAATCTCTTGTTTTCTTCTGCCTGAATAAAAATTAAAACTTTAGGTATCTGTCCTCCAGAATCAGACTTTTATTAAAAGCAAAGGGCAACTATTTATGTTTTATTTTAAAGCATAAAATATTTCAATGAGTACTTTTAAAACAATTTTATCATGGAAAAGTTTTAAATATCACCAATATTTGGAAGAATATTAAAAATGCCCAGGGCTATTCATCACTTATGTAAGATTTGAACATTGGGGGAAACTGGCCAAGGGCACAACAGACCCCTCCATACCATCCTTGCAAATTCCTATAATTACTTCAATATAAAAAATTAAGGAAAGGAATGAAAACAACCAGAGGTAGATGGAGTGAAGACTATGGAAAATTAACCTATTAAAAATGAATCACATATGCAATTAAACTAAAAAGCTTCTGCACAGCTAAAGATTTAGTTGACAGCATCAACAGAGAACCCACAGAATGGGAGAAAAGTTTTGCCTGCTACAGAATTTATAGGGAACTAAAGAAATTAAGATCCAAACTCACAAAAAATCCAATTGATAAATGGGCTAAAGAACTTAAAAGAAACTTCTCTCCAGTCGAAGTTCAGAAAGCCCATAAATATATGAGAAAATGCTCTACATCATTAGCTATAAGAGAAATGCAAATCAAAACTTCAATGAGATACCACCTCACTCCTGTTAGAGTGGCAAAAATGAAAAATACAAACGAC
>PVKS010022976.1:0-33153 GCA_004027875.1 Aplodontia rufa
GTCAAGAGGGCTCAGCGGGCCGTAGGCCCCTGGTGCTATGGAGTTCTTCCATTCAAAGCTCACGTGAGACCACACACACACCTGTGCCACCTGCCTGCATGCACATTCTTCCTGCCATCATTTGACTCTAGAATATTTAGCAAGTGGGGGCATCCTGACTCATCTCCATGCCACACAGTGAAGAGACAGGTATGTTTCCTGACCAGACAAGGAGGAGGGAGACAGGTATTTGATAAACGAATGAGTCCCCTAATACCCAGACAGAAAATAATGTTTGCCATGCAGAGATTTGAGAGAGAGAGAGAGAGAGATAGATAGATAGATAGATAGCTAGATATGGATGTGCTAAAGGCCAGCTGAGCTGCTAGCTGGGCTCATGTTCCTCTGGGGGACTCTGGGAATTCACCTGAGGCTGCTATAGGAATGAAAGGGAAGTGCCAGCTGCAGGAACTGCCGCAGAGCCGTCCAGGAGGCAGGGGCAGGTGACAGGGACTCAAGTGGGGACTGAGTGAAGTAGTGTGCCCCATGGCACAAGATGGATGCTGGGTCAGCGGCTCAAGGCATGCACAGCCTCTCAGCTGTGAAGGGAAGGGGGTGTGTGAGCGTGTGAGTGTGTGCGGGTACTTGGAAACCACTAGAGGATTGGAGCAGCAGAATGGCTTCCCAGTTTACCTTCCCGACAGAGCGCCAGTTGTGGCATGGGATCAGAGCATGGGGAAGGGGGCGGAGTAGAGACGGAGATGCCATGTTGGAAGCTCTGAGAGTCCTGGACAGAGGCGATCGTGCTGGGACCGGGTGCTGATAGTGGAGAGGGGGAAGGAAGGTAGATCACGGCTGTGTGTGGAAACGGAGCCCACAGGCTGGCTTGTAGTGCATGTGGAGGGCAGGGGGCCAGCAGAGTCAAGGACCCATGCAGTGAGGGGTCCAATGTGGTGTCTCACCACTTGTGGTGATTGGCTGGTGACCTGCCCAGGAGCAGCCTGGGGGGTGGATGCAGATGATTGCGAGACCCTGCAGTGGGCGGTGCCTGCACAGGTTCTGCTGCGGAGGATGTAGGCAGGAGGGGCGGCAGCAGGGGGCAGGAACGTGTTTCATTTGGGGAAGGGAGCTGTTGTGGCATGCTTTTATAACATAAGACTTGCCTTCCTAACAATTTTTGTGTCCATTTCTTCAGTGTTAACTATATTCACATGGGTGTGACGGGGATTTCTAGAACTTTTTCAGCTTGTCCAGCTGAAACTCTACCCATCCCACATCCCCTTTTCCTCCCCCAATCCCTAGTTACCCTCTTTTCTCCTTCCCCATGGTTTTGGCCACCATCACCACCTCATGGCAGTGGCCTCATACAGTGTTTGTCCATGGGACTTTCCTGCTTCTCTGAGTGTAGTGTCCACAGGCTCATTCATCGTAAAGCATATGACTTCCTTTTTTAAGGCTGAGTAATATTCCATTGTGTGATATATACATCTGGTGTGTTCTTCTTTCTGTGGGCATTTTGGCTGTTCCTACTTTTTGGAGGATACCATCAGTGCTGCTATGAATGCAAATGCACACATATACAACAACGTTTTTTTAATCCTGATTGGAATGTTCCGGGTACTGATGAGACAGGAGAACAAGCAGACAGTTGGAAGAGAGTATTTCTTGAGAACTCAAGAGCCTGAGCTCAGGGCTGAATCTGAGAGCAGCAGGACAGGGTGGCCTTAGCAGATGGGCAGGTGAATGACTCTCAGGGAAGCTGGGAAAGTTGGTAGGAAGTGCAGAATTTCTGTTTGAATTCCTGTTTTTCTCAATGAAGCCAGAGAAAAGGCCAGCTTCAAGCATGTGTGTGTGTGTGTCTGTCTTATGGGGACATCACAAGTCCCTCCCCCTCATAGAATGCATGATTAACAGGAAGTGCAGAATTTCTGTTTGAATTCCTGTTTTTCTCAATGAAGCCAGAGACAAGGCCAGCAGCTTCAAGCATGTGTGTGTGTGTGTGTGTGAGTGTGTGTGTGTCTCTCTTATGGGGACATCACAAGTCCCTCCCCCTCATAGAATGAATGACCAACAGGAAGCGCTCGAAGTCAAGTTGAAATGCTTTCTTTTGTGCCATGCAGACAAAATAAGGCTTGTCTTTGTTTTCAGACAACAGCAGTGCTTATGATGATGGTTGGCATTTCAGAGATAATTCAGCTCTAAGAGATAATAATGCATCAGTCAGTCAGGGAGCATCTCACCCGGTAATACCCACAGTGTAACACGTGGGTGCAGACGGCCCGGGCGCAACTGCAGTTTTCCTTTGCTAAAATGCTGCTATTTCTAGCAGGAGCTCGACGTTGATTTTTCAGCTGCTATTTGGAGAGTCTGTTTCTTCCTTTCTTCCTGAGGGGATAGTAAGATATTGTAATGGTGAGGACTTTTTATTGTTTTTGACAGTTTTCAAGGAAACATTAAAAAAAGCTGGACCCATTTACTGAAAAAGAAACTCATTTGGGATTTTGGAGTCAAGTGCGTAGGATTCTGTGTGTGATTGTCACTTAAAGTTCCAGGGAGCACAGCTGCCCTTGGGTTGCTCGGTATAGGGAGGTGGTTCTAGCACTGCAGATGCCCTCTGGGCCTCGTGCATGTGAGTGGCGTGGGAACAGAGAGCGGTGGCCTCGAGCTTGGGATCAGCGCCCTTTTCATACATGAAAGTCTGGTTCTTGCTCATGGAACTCACGTTCGTATTTGCATCTCTAGAAGGACAAGAGGGGGGCAATGCTTCATAAACCCCCCTTCTGCCTTCCTGTGCTTTCTGACTCTGAAATGCCCCCAAGGCTGGCCATGCAAGCTCAGAGGCTTCTCCTTGGCCATGCCTCCTGCTCTCTCCCCCACGAGGCTTGGCCAGTGTCTCCCTTGCTTCCTGTCCCTCTACCTCCATGGCATCTATCGTCAGAGTTTCCTAAAGACTTTTCTTTCCAGGTGCAGCACAATGACACACGACTCAGGTCTCCTCTCCTCCTTCTTTTAAAAAACCTTTCTGAAGCTGGGCTCAGTGGCACACGCCTGTGATCCCAGTCACTTGGAGGCTGAGGCAGGAGGATTGCAAGTTCAAGGCCAGCCTCAGTCACTTACTAAGGCCCTAGGAAATGTAGAACCAAAACTGTGAACGATGAGAGGATCTGACAAGGTTAGATGAGGGACGCAAATCCACTTCAAGCTTGGATCATATCTGTGGAATTTTTGATAATCGACCATCATGGATTTCTTTTTTTGCATTATTGCTTTAAAAATACACTTAAAAAATTTTTTTTGACTTGGGTGTCTTTGGGTAACCCCTTAACTTTTTGGACACAGGTGAACCCTTCCCATCCCCAAGCATCCCCCATGCTCTCTGCTAGTGGCTTAGCTTTTTTAAAAATTATTAATCAGAAATTTATTTTTTTTGAAAAATCAAACAAGCTTCTAATGAAATTATATATATATATATATATATATATAAATTCTGAAAATTACATTTACCCCCAAGAGCCCCCCTTCAATTACCCTCCCTTATCCCTCCCCCTCCTTCCCAATACATGTCTACAAATGCCTTAGGTTGTATGACATTACACCTTATCTGGACTTAAAACATGATAATAGATGGACCTTTCTCAATGGCCAGGGTCTAGCTCCAGCCTTCACAGTCGAGTGGAGACATTCGACCCTTGGTTCTCTGGGTTATGATGATTTCATTCAGCATGATTTCTTCCATCGCCATCCATTTACTTTCAAAGGCTGCCATATCATTGTTTCTAATTGCTGAGTAAAACTCCATAGTATATATGTACCACAGTTTTTGGATTCATTCATCTAGTGAGGGACATCCGGGTTGTTTCCATAATTTAGCTATTGTAAATTGAGCTGCTATGAACATCGATTTCACTATGTTCGTGTAGTGTGCTGATTCTAAATCCCCTGGGAAAATACCCAAGAGAGGAATAGCAGGATCATATGGTGGGCTCATCCCTAGTCTCTGATTGCTGCTTCCTAATAACCAGCTGAGGTCCCCCCAGTCTGCAGCCGCGAGGAGGTCTTGTCTGAGCAGATAGCCCAGCCATCAGTGCACAGTTACTCACCCCTGGGCAGCCTCCCTTGGTCCAGTCACACATGGCGAGGAGGAGTCCTTTGGACCCCAGCCTGGCCAAGTTCATGGATGTCACAGTTGCCAAGGGCAAGAAAGGGTGACCCAAGTGCTCACCTCTGTGTCGGTGCAGACTTTTCGGAGGAGCTGAGTCGCACGTGCCCGTCTGTATCAGGAGTGTGTCTCCCATCCTGTAGATGAGAAGACTGAGGTTGGGTTCTCTCAGTGAACTGAGAGCACTGCTCTGTGCTCCCAGCTGGAGAGTCTTCCACTCCTTCAGTGCTCACAGTGCTCTTCAGGGGTACTTAGAAATTTGCTGAGAGTCGCTAACGATGATAACAATGGAAACAACAAAACCGGCATTGACTTGCGCTCACTTTTCTGGGAATTCTATAGCTCTCAAGAGTTCAGAGGTAAATGTTGTAATCACTACTATTGCAGAGGGGGAAACTGAGGCACGGGACTCAGGACACTTGCTCAGCTGTACTGAGAGCAGGAATCTGGCATGGGACTTTGTGACTTTGTGCCCACTCTCTTCACTTCTCTTCCATCCTGCTTCCAGCAAGCTCATTTATTCCTTTCCACAAATAAATGAAGCTGATATTATTTTAAGAAGCCAGTTTCTAGAGGAAGCTTCTTTCTCAACCTGTGGGTCTTGGTATGACATGTCTGTGGTCCCTGACTCAGGCAGATTGTGGCCCGGCCAAGCCTCCCATAGTAGGGCCCTGCCGGGGCCAACCCAGTGCCAAGCACACGGCAGCCTCTGTCTTGGTGAACAGAGTTGGAAATGGATTGAAACTGGGATGGGGAAATGCTGGGCAAGGGCCACCTTTTTAAAAAAAGAAGCAAACACCCCGCTTCACCAGGTAGACAGGATGGATCTCAGCACAGGAGACGTTCTCAGGGCCTGGAAACCCTGCCTCCCAATCTGGTCTGAGTGCAACGTCTGAGCAGAGGGGACTCCCCAGAGCGATGGCCAAGGATGCCCCTCTTACAGCCTCCCCAGAAAGAGAAATGAACAAAAGCAAAGTTTCTCCTGGGATGTGGCCAAGACAGTCTTTGCAAAACCTGGGCTCCCTGGGTCCTCCAAGCCCCTCCCTCCCCTACCTTCCCTCCCCCTTCACAGGGGTGTCAATTACAGCTGACTCTGCATCCTCCAGCCCTCACACACAACAGCTGGGCGATGCCCTGGGTCCCACAGCATAAGGCCGTGCAGTTAATTAGCCAGGCTTGCTGTGCCCTCCACTTCAGTCTGCAGAGCCTCTTGGAAAACAGGTCTCCGGGTTGGAGCGTGGCTCTCTACCTACAGCCTCTCTGTGCCTGCCCAGTGGTACTGGCAAAGCAGCTGGAGTTCTTTTCATTTTTTCTTGGTACTTTATTTTTCAGCTGGTCTTCCAAATTAGAAATGGCTGCTCTTAGAGAAGTCCTGATGATGATGACAACTAACTTGGAGAGCACGTGCCATGCGCCAGGAGTAGTGACAAGCCCTGAGTCCCTCATCCAGTGCTCATTAAGTGGGAGAGCTAGTATCCCCATTCTTCAGGGGGGAAGTTGAGGCCTAAGGAAGCTTAGTGACTTGTTCATGAGATACAGGCCTTCTATTAGATATTACACCCTTCAAAATATGGCTAATCCTACTGTGCCCATCTTGTGGATTTGGAAGCTCATTCTTTGCAGATTTACATGAGATGCCATGGGCTCAGAGACAGTTTGGAAGGGTTTGAGCCAGCTGTCCGGGTTTGAGGCGGTGCCCTGTGGCTGGCTGTTTTGTGTCAGGTCAGAAGACCCGCTCCCCCGCTGCCGCTGCTCTGTTACATCATAGGCTGCAGTTGCGTTGCCAGGGGACAGGCCTGGGGACCAGGTGCATCTCGGTGAGCTTCCAGGTCTGACAGTCTGCCACTTGTGCTACCTCGGGCAAACTGTTACCTCGTCCTGAGGCTCGGATGTGACTTCTAAGAGGAGGTGATGCCCCTGTCACCATGGAAGTTGGAACCTGTGTCACAGGCCCAGGGGCTCAGCATGATTATTATGGTGCAAATGAAACTGTAGCAACAGTCAGACCTGAATTCAGCTCAGCTTTAAGAGTAGGACTTGAATTCAACTCTCAGCTTTAAGATTACCAGGGTTTGGAATTCTGGAAAATCATTTAAATCTCAAGTCTCATTTCCTGTCTTCAAAATGTGCATAACAGGAAAATAAGTTAAAAAGGAAAAGCGTTACAGGACCATGCGGTTGCGTGTGGTAGACACCCTGGATCTAGCGGCACTCAGTAGGTGGCCGCTGGCGTAGGTGTGAGCGCTTTCGCTGAACCAGAGTTCTATAGAATCGTGAACGAGATTCCAAGGTGGGTTCTCTGAATCAGAGAAATAGCGGCGATCGATCTACTGTTTCTCTTCTTCCCCTTTCCTTCCTATTAGTCGAGGGGACCCTGTGTTGTGACTAATTAAAATCAGTGCTTCAAATGACACAGGGATACCCTTGCAAAAGGAGAGACAGGCATCCTCTGTCAGTCCAGGGAGCCAGGAACTTGCCCTGGGGTTGTGGAGGTGACTCCCACCTCAGCAGAACTTAAGGGAATAAACAGGTGTCACGTTTGTGGACGTCACCACCTCTGACCACACCTCCTACCAGCACATGGACACTTCCTGGAAATGCCCTGTCTCCTTGGAGGTGTCTGCCACTCCCTCCTGCCCATGGGACCACCAGATGTGCCTGTCCAGGTGATGTGCTCCTCTGTGCATTGCCCTGCGAGCCCCCTGTGCAGCTGGGAGTGGCCTATGTGACACTTCTGGTCAGAGGTGTAAGTGGAACTGGGCCTGGGTCCCTGGAGAGGTTTTCATTTCCTGAATGGGGTGCGGCCCCTCCACTGCCCTTTCTCTTCTTACCTTTAATAGGAATGTTCACAGTGGTGTCCTGCTGGTCACAGTGACGTCCTATGGTCACAGAGATGCCCTGCTGGTCACAGTGGTGCCCTGCTGGTCACAGTGGTGTCCTGCTGGTCACATGGCATCGTTCTGGTCACAGTGGCGTCCTATGGTCACAGAGATGCCCTGCTGGTCACAGTGGTGTCCTGCTGGTCACAGTGGCATCCTATGGTCACAGAGATGCCCTGCTGGTCACAGTGGTGTCCTGCTGGTCACATGGCATCATTCTGGTCACAGTGGTGTCCTGTTGGTCACAGTGGCATCCTATGGTCACAGAGATGTCCTACTGGTCACAGTGGTGTCCTGCTGATCACATGGCATCATTCTGGTCACAGTGATGTCTTGTTGGTCACAGTGGCATCCCCCTGCTCACAGAGGTGTACTGATGGCCACAGTGGGGTTAGGCTGGTCATAGTGGTGTCCTCCTAGTGGTATCCTGCTGATCATAGTGGTGTCTTCATGCTGGTCACATGGCATTAAGCTGGTCACAGTGTCTTCCTATAGTCCCAGTGGCTTCCTGCTGATCACAGTGACATCCTGCTGTTCACAGGGGTGTCTTCCTGGTCACCGTGGGTTCATGCTAATCGCAGTGGTGTCCTGATGGTCACAGTGACCTCCTGCGTGTCACAGTGGTGTGTCATACCCACTGGGCTGTGGCTCTAACATCTCAGAACAGCTGAATAGGAACAGAACACGTCACTTCTGGACCTGCATCCTGCGAGAAACTGATTCTGAATCCATTTCTGCCCCTGTTATCACGGTACCTGTTATTTGCAGCCCAAAACATTTCTAACAGAAAAAGTCACAACAGATTGTCATTTCCCACACAGGTCTGGCATGTGCTTGTGTGCATGTATGATATGACACAGCAGATTGTCATTTCCCACGCAGGTGTGGTGTGTGCTTGTGTGTGTGCGTATGATATGAGGTCTGCTTTTCTTTGCATATAATGCAAAAAAAAGAAAGAAGTGGTTTTTCCGTTGTGTGTTACTAGGTTTTCATGAAATGTGAGGTCTGATTGTCATGGTGCATCCTTTCTTTTCCTTCAGAAGCTCACCTGCCCATTGCAGCCAGGGAAAGACACACAAGAAGAGCGTAGATATTTACTTCTTTCTTTGCAAATCTTTGTTTGTAGATCCTGACCTATCAATTACCCATGCAGAAAAATGTTTTTCGGGTTGACATTTGACAATGAAATCAAAACATTCAAACACAGTATTGAAAAATAGCTTTAACTAAATTGAGGTAGAAGGATTTTGGGGTTAAAAACTCCAATTACCAAAACATGTGGCTGTTTGTCAAGGAAGAAGCAAAACATGGCGGAGATTCCAACTCTTGCATGGTGAACTTGGAGAGAGAGCGATGATCAGGGGGACAGATATGTACATGGGTGGACACCTGCATTTCCTCTTTAGCCTTCTAGCAGGAGAACAGCACACAGACAGGCTTTCAAACAGGGCATGAGGCCATCTCCTTGAAGCCTCTTGTGTCGTCTTGCAGATTGAGGTAGTGTTTCCATCTCTGCTACCGTGCACCCTGTTGGTTTGCATAATGGCAGCTAGCATGGCCCTTTCGCCAACTGTGCAGCCAAGTCATTGATTTGCAGTTACCCAGGGCTGTCTCCTTGGGTGGCACATCACCTGGCATCCACTTTGAGAAGGCTGAGTGTGGCCCTCTGACCAAAGTACTCGGAGAAATTTCACCTTTTTCAATTTCCAATGCCTTTTCCAGTTAACAAAGACCCGCACACTTTATTTCATTTTAATCCATACAGAAATGGATTGTCATCAGAGGTCAGTATGTAACTTTGACAGTGACCTATGGGTGTCACCCTGCATAATTCCTTCACTGCGAAGGGCTGCGGCTCACTCACTAAGAGGGGATCTCTATAGGATTCAGTTCGCTGTCCTCTGGAATGACTCTGTTCATACGGTCTGGGCATCCCTAGTAGGCAAACCTGAGGTCTGAAATGGCCCTAAACCTGAAACCTTTTGAGCACTGAGAAGATGCCCCAAGTAGAAATTGTCACACCCGTGAAACTTTGTTCTATGCACAAAATTATTTTAAAAAATTGTATTAATTCTCTTCAAGTTATATGCAAAAGTTATATATGAAGCATAAGTAAATATAACGTTAAGATCAGTACTCCATCCTAAAGATATGTCTTTATATATATGCACACATTCCTCAATAATAATAGAAAGGGTCTCCAGCTTTTCAGATAAGGGCTATTCAAGGGGCAGCTCCAAATCCTAGGTACCGTGAACTGAAAACTTGCTTTGCCCTCTGAACTGAGGTCGTGTAAATGCCTTATCTAATACTCACAATCCACATAGGAGGCAGAGTTGTTACTGCTTCATTTTGAAAGATGTGGAAACTGAGGCTCAAAGAATGTTGTTCCGTCGTCTAGCGTTGTGTGGCTGGGAGGTGCTTCTCTGGAATCTCCTAGTCCTAGTCCTTCTCTCTGCAGGAACCAGGCTCAGTGCCCCTTCTTCCTTTGGTACCCCATTTCCCTGGCTGTCATCTGCCTGATCCTGTTGGTGATTGTTGAGCTTCTCAGAGTCACTAGTAACTTTGTTAGAGTGACCTACAAGTGCCTGTCCAACGAATTTAGCCCATCACTTCTTTAGCTGTAAGTCAATGAGGAGGAAAGTGTTGAATTGTTGGTCGAAGGGGATCCTAGAAAAATCAGGGGAAAACATCCAGAGTGATGGAATTATCCATTCGCTGCTTCCAGTCCACGGACTTGCTGGCTTTTTTTTTTTTTTAATAGGATTATGGAAGATGAAAAGGAAACGCTTACCTCAGCTCTTGAGAGCGATGTAGGCAATTTTGCAGTGCACTTACTCCCCAGGGGTGGTGGGGAACGTTTCTAGTAAATTAAAGTATAATAAAGGCATTGGCAACAAGGCAACTTTTATATTAATTTCTTAATTTTTCGCAGGCTTAATTATAAATCTCCTGGGGAAGAGACAAGGCCTTGGGGCTGCTTTGGTGGATTGGCAGAGTCCCCTCTGCTCAGAGCAGTGTGCTTGTGAGGTCGCTGACCTGAGCACTCTTCCTGGGGAAGGGGTAGCCATGCCAGGGGCACAGGGACATCAGACAGGAGGTCCAGGCATGCTGCAAGAGTGGTGTTGGACAGGTTGTGTCTCTACGCTTGGCAGAGCTGTGTTGTGGCTCTACAGAAGCAAAACCATCCCTGTTCTCCTGGGTTTAAATCTCTGGCTCCTCCTCTTTTACTATGTGACCCAGAGAAACTCATCCAGCTTCTCCATCTGTAAATGGGACTTATGATGATATTAGCGTCACAAAGGGGCACAGGAAAAGCCTGGATCCTGCCAGTGAGCACCACCAAACTAGCTCCCCTGATGTGCAAGCAGGCAGGCCGTCCATGTCCCTCAGGCATGAGTTTTGTAATTTACAGCCTAAAGCATCCTCTTTCCTTTTTTAAGAGAGAGGGACAGAGAGAGAGAGAGAGAGAATCATTTTTTTAATTTAGTTTTTCACATGACTTTCATTGCTTGGACAATTAGTTGTGTATGTGGGTGCTGGGGTTTGAACCTGCGTACTTGCCCATGCCAGGCAAGCAGCGTAACTGCCGAGCATCCTTTTAACAGTTGCTCAGTTAGAGCAGGGCAGCATGTATATGAATTGCAGTTGAATGAATCATGGAACATTTCTGCAGGACAGCATCTGAGGTCTTTGCACTGATTTCTCCCCATGCCTCCTTTACCTCTAAGATTTACAAGGCAAAGGGAAAATTAGGAGGGGAAGCTTGAAAAATCCAGGGGGAGATATATCCGGTCTCCGATAATGATCTCTTTGTTGAGCAAAACTGGACAGAGCCCCAGTGAGCTATTTGCTTTGTTTTTTCTTCTCTGGACCCAGGAATTTTCCAAGTCCTTGTGTGAGATAAGTTATTGCTACTTTCTTAGGCAAATTCTTGTTCCACTTTTCCTCTCTGCACTTCTTTAGCCCAGTGTGGTTTAAAACACGCAACCTAGTTCTATTAGAATCTATTTTTTCTCTCATCTTTTCTCTTTTGGAATGTTCAATTCTTATGAATAGAAAATCTGTTTTCGTGCATTTGTGTGTCTGACACGTAGAAAACCCTCAGCTAGAGATCCATGAATGAAACAAAGGGTGAACACGTTCATGTTGATGGAGCATTAATTCCAGGGCAGGTTAATGGGTGCTGCACACATACGGTGCACACACACACACACACACACCCTTCTGTGGTATCAAAAACACCTGTCGACTACATGAAGTTAGAAAGCTCAACAGATCTGGTTTTCAGGGCTCCTCTGTTCCTTTACTCGGCCAGCGAATGTGAAAGATGAGTTTCCATGAGGATGGTGCAGAATGAGGTAGCTCTCAAGGTCACTGGATCAAGGAAGTGTTTAGTTTTAAATACTGCATTTCAGGATTTCAGGAGCTCACTTTAGAGAATAGGCTTCTTCTGATATCTGAATTTTATTATTTTCCTGAAAATGTGCAATACTTTTCTAACTTTTTATTCTGAAGAATTCTAAAGCTATGGAAAATGAAAGAGTAACACAACCCGGTCCTACAATCACGTGTTCTAACACCTCAGCACATTTTTTCATTCTCTCTCTCCAGCCCTGCCTGCCCTTGCTCTCCAAATTCTATATGACCGTATTTCCCCTGACAACAAAGAGGATCCCGTGGGTGCTGCTGGGGTGTATTTCTCCGCTTGGCTTTAGGGAGATAACTGCACACCCTGGAGGACCAAAGCCTGCGTGCTTTGCCGATCTTTCCTGATAATTTTCTAGATCTGTGCTTGCAGAATACTAGACTCCGAGGATGCAGAGGGACCTGACAAGCCATTGAATCTGAGCCCTGTTCCCCGCTCACATTTCATGCTTTGGGGTGGCATTTATTATATTTTCCAGGATTGGTTGGTGAATCAGTTCTCAGTGGAAGGAAGCTTGCAGGGAGGTCTGTGGGGAGTCTACCATCCTCCTGGGTACCTTCCGAGTTGTCTGTTAGCGGGTTCCTGTGTGAGCATAGTGGGTCTCACAATGGGTGCTCACCAAGAGTGCAGCCTTTTGACCCAGGACTGATGTGTTTTTCCAACTGTTGCTGGCCCATGATGACAAGAACATGAGCTTGGCCCTGGTCCTACACAGAGTCATTGAATTATGGAATATTCCTACAAGGCAGAATCTTCTGGATCACCTAGTCTGGTGCCCGCATTCTTCACGTGAGACCTAAGACAGAACACACAATTTGCTGAAGCCTCCTAGCTGCTGTGGATTCTGAATCCAGGCCAGCGTATTTCCCCAGCTAATCAGCGGTTCTCAGGAGCCGAGCACACCCAATCACACATGCATGCCTTCACGTGGACAGGTGCACACCTACGCGTATGGACGTGAACACGCACAGCCTCCCATTCACAGGTGGCATTTGTTTTGTTCAAATGGCACTCATGTGTGGGGGTTCCAGTGTTCTCCGGTGTACAGTCTAGAAATGTGAATTTGGTAAAAAAAAATGATCCAGGTACCTGACTGGGGTTCATTTAGTTGCTTGGTGCCTTTGGCAGCCAGCCGAGCAGCGCAGGATGAGACCATGCATGACGCATCTTCGAGGGCTGTCTGGTCAGCGCTGCGACAGAAGAAATGGACGTGCCACTCTCCTGCGGTGTCTCAGAGCCCTCAGGTCTGATTCCTGTTCACGTCAGAACTGAAATGCTTAGGAGTCGAAGGAAACTGGAGCTCACTGAGAGCCAGCCGGCACGCAGTGGGTACATTCTCAATTCTCATCGCCACCACGGTCCCAGGGGAAAAGCCACAGACAAGAGGTGCTCAGGAAACCCAAATGCACCCCATGGGCTGATGCTGTCCCCAGAGCAGGTCTCCCCTTAAATGTAGGAAAATAAATTTGCACTTTATGGCTTCTTCCTTCCAGGCAAGTGCTGGAACCACTGAGCCACTGCTCCAGTCCCCAATAGCAACATCTTTTTGCCTCAAATATACACAAAAAAATTGTTTAAAAAAAAAAAAGGCGGACAATAGACTAGGAAGATGTCTGCAAACCACCTGCAGTGCACTTATTTAACTCCCACGTGTGAACTCCAGAGGGCAGTGGCCACATGTGTCCTTGGCAGATAACCAAGAGCCCAGTATGTAGGAGGTGTGCATCAGGTATCTGTTGAATGGGGCAGGGACTCTCAACTTTTTATTTCTTTGTTTTGCTTTGTTCTTTATTCTAATAGTAGTTACATAGAAAAAGCAACATTCAGTCCCATCAAAATTATTAGAGTTTACCAAGTAAAGTAATTGTGTAGCTGTGAATATGACCTTGGACAAGGTCCGTAAGCCTCCTGATCTTGTGTTTCCTTCTCTGGATCATTCTTCCCCCTCCATTTGCCAAGGTCCAGGAGAAGGATCAACATCCAAAAGCTGAGGCTGGGGCTGGAGCGGTGGCTCAGCGATCACGGCGCTTGCCTGGCATGCACGTGATCCGGGTTCAAACCCCAGCACCGTACACAACCAAGTTTTTCATGAAAGCCACATGAGAAACTAAATAGATTCTCTCTCTTTCTCTCTCTCACTGTCCCTCTTTCTCTTAAAAAAAAAAAAAAAAGCTAAGAGTGTAGAAAACCATGTTGTGCCTATTTATGGTTCTTGTCCTATAAGGCTCTGTCTGGCCTGTAACTCGGTTGAGCAAAGTGGTTCTTAGGAGCTGCTGTGAATGAGTCACCCGAGTGCTCAGGGACTTGAGTCTCTCTGCCTAAATATTCCTTTTTGCCCCACTGTTTTTATTGGTGCTTATAGTTGTACATTTGCTGGTATTTACTGTTACATATGTGCACATGTGCACAATATGACAATATATTTGGCCAGTATCCCTCTCCAGCACTTATCCTCTCTCTCCCTAATTGCTCCACCCTGGGCCCTTTCTTCTACTGACCCCTTTGGTTTTCATGAGATCTCTGTCCTCAACCTTGTTTTCCTTTCTCCCGTCTACTTTCTACATATGAGAGAAAACACACGACCCTTGACCTTCAGAGACTGACTCATTTTGTTTAGCATAATGGTCTCCAGCTCCATCCATTCTTCCTGCAAATGACATAATGTCATTTTTTTCATGGCTGAATAAAACCCCGTTGTGCATATACCCACATTTTCTTTATCCATTCATCCACTGGACACCTAGGCTGGTTCCATAGTTTGGCTATTAAAAATTATGCTGCTGTCGACATGGGCATGCATAGATCACTATAGTAAGGTGACGTTGATTTTTTAGTATAAATCTGAGGAGTAGGATAGCTGGGTCACATTATGGTTCCTTTCTTTTGAGAAGTCTCCATACTGATTTCCATAGTGGTTGTACTGATTTTCCAACCCACACATAGTTTAAAATTTTTTTTTTTTCCACATCCTCTCCAGCATCTGTTATTATGTGTGTTCTTGATGACTGATGTTCTGACTGGACTGAGATGAAATCTCAGTGTCATTTTAATTTACATTTCTCTAATCACTAATGATGTGGAACATTTTTTCATATATTTGTTGGCCATTTGTATTTCTTCTTTTGAGAAATGTCTAATTTATTTGCCCATTTGTTAATTGGGTAATTTGGTATTTTTTTATTGATTATATATTTTTTAAATTTTAATTTTTATTTTTGAACAACCATACAAATTTTTAACAAAATAGTATAAAATGTGTATAGTTTCTGGATACTAGATTTACCCCCTGAATGCCTCCCCAATTTCCCATCCGTATCCCTCCCTTCCCTTACCTACAATATCTCTAAAAATGTATTAGGCTGTATAACATTACACCTTATCTGGATTTAACACATGATAATAGACCACCTTTCTGAATGGCCAGGGTCTTGTCCAACCTCCACAGATGAGTGGAGACATTCAACCCTTGGATCTCTAGGTTAAGCTGATTTTACTAAGCATAATTTCTTCCATAGCCATCCATTTACCTTCAAAGGCTGCAATATCATTGTTTCTAATTGCTGTATAAAATTCCATGGTATATATATATATCACAGTTTTTGGATCCATTCATCCAGTGAGGGACATCTGGGTTGTTTCCATAGTCTAGCAATAGTAAATTGAGCTTCTATGAACATAGATATTGCTGTGTCACTATAATGTGCTGATTCTAAATCCCCTGGAAAGATACCCAGGAGTGATGTTAAGATTTTTGAATTTCTTATATATTCTAGATATTAATCCTGTCAGAAGAGTAAGTAGCGGCAAAGATTCTTTCCCATTCTGTGGGTTCTGTCTTCATGTTCCTAATTGTTTCCTTTGACGTGCAGAAGCTTTTAAATTTGATGTCATCCCATTTAACTTTTGTCTGCCTGGATAGCCTACACTTCTTCATTCCAGGAGATGCTTGTTAACCATCAGTATGTGCATCTGAAAGGATAGGCATGGGAGAGGATAGCGGGTAGACATTGGTGAGCGAGGTATTCTCCATGCTTGAGGGAGCCCTCAGTTTCAGCTAGGAGTTGACACGAACATTAGCAGAAATACATAGACACCTTCATCTATAAAACGTGTCCTCTGTGATGGGCAGCTCACTTCTCTAGTGTTCATGTGCCTAGGAATCCCTTTGGGGGTTTTGTTCCAAATTCAGTTCCTTAGGTCCAGTCACAGAACTTCTGATTCAATCAATAGGATGGGGGTTGGGTCCTTGGATCTGTGTTGTAAGCCTGGTTCCTGGTGTTTCCAATTCCAGTACTCAAAACAAAACTTGAATATTATTGTCAGAGTGCACACCACCTTTAGAATGGTGTTTGACTTTGCTGCTCAGAATAGAAGATTAAGCTGAACAGGGCAAATTGGGGGCAGTTTCTCCTGAAGGTTGCTCATCCCTGTGAAGGTCAGCTTGGGCTTCCTGGCAGCCAGGGCCTTCCTCTGGGGTGATAAATGCATAGAAAGGAGCTGTCTTGGAGATCAGGTAAGAGGGCAGTTAAGGATAAAAGTTACATAACTTGACCATATGCTGTCGGAGCCACCAAGGACTTCAGATGCCAGTGAATGATTTTACAGACCAGGTGGCCTGCATCCAATGAGGTCCCGTGATCTACCCAAGTTCACTCGGGGAAAATGCCCCAACAGTGTTCTTTCTGATGGTCCTGAATCTAGAACTCATTGTGCATCATGTTGGGATTGATGACCGTTGACCAGAAAGCCCAAATTCTTCCCTTTCCACGAAAAAAGATTTCTCACTTTCCATAAGCCATTGCCCATTACACCAGCAGGATGGAGGTCCTGAGAAAATCAGAACATTTTCCACTGCACAGTGCAGAATCTTGCCTCCCCAATTAGTTCTGCATTTTATTGTATTTTTTTATGTTTACTTGTTTTATTTATGTTTTTTTAATTTGTTCAACATAGTCTTACATTTAGGAGGGAATCATTGTCATACAATCATGAACAAATGCATAATGCCAGAGCAAGCCAAGGCTGATGCCATTCCATGGTCTCCCACCTTTGACTTCCCCCTTCCCACATTTGCCCCTATTTAACCCCATTGCCTGGTTCTTCATTTTAAACAGGAAGCCAGGAGCCCGATGCTGAGGATATTTTCACTCTGAGTTTCTGATAGATTTTAGTGTTGTTCTGTGACCTGTCTCCCAGTCATCCCCTGATGCCTGCATTCGTCTTTGATTCCACCATAGGAGCCACAAGTGAACTGAACCATCCCACTGACTTTACTTTCCTTGTATTCCATGTTGAATAAAATTGCATGAGGCTGAGTGGCAGTGGTGACCAGAAGGTGACGGAGGCACTGGAACCGTAGGCTGTGAGTGGGGCTGGAACTCCCAGTTTTGGATTCCTTTCTTTGCTTTCTTATGATGGTAGTCACATCAAAAGACTGCATACTGATTCTTCAAAAATATCCCAGTGAATTGAGTCAAGATTAGGTTGCATACATGTTCTTAGCAATCACATTTGCTGTCTAAATGTTCCTCCTGAGAATCGGGACCTCCAACATTGACTTAAAAATAAGAAAAACCACCCACTTGCAGTATTAAAAATAGTGAAAAATGATCCATTCTTCCAGTGAGGGACATCTGGGTTGTTTCCATAGCCTAGCAATAGTAAATTGTGCTGCTATGAACATAGATATTGCTGTGTCACTATAATGTGCTGATTCTAAGTCCCCTAGAAAGATACCCAGGAGTGGAATAGCAGGGTCGTATGGTGGGCTCATCCCTAGTTTTTTGAGGATTCTCCATACTGCTTTCCAGAGGGGCTGTACCAGTTTGCAGCTCCACCAACGGTGTGTTAGTGTGCCTATCTCTCCACATCCCCTCCAGCATCTATTGTTGTTTATTTTCTTCATCTTTGCCATTCTGACTGGCGTAAGGTAATATCTTAATGTGGTTTTCATTTGCATTTCTCTGATTACTAGAGATTTAGAGCACTTTCTCATGTATTCATTGGCTTGATCAATATAGTGACACAGCAATATCTATGTTCATAGCAGCACAATTTACTATTGCTAGGCTATGGAAACAACCCAGATGTCCCTCACTGAAAGAATGGATTCAAAAACTGTGGTACATTTATACCATGGAATATCACACAGCAATTAGAAACAATGATATTGCAGACTTTGAAGGTAAATGGATGGCTATGGAAGAGATCATGATGAGTAAAATCAGCTTAACCCAGAGATCTAAGGGTCGATTGTCTCCACTCATCTGTGGAAGTGGGGACTAGACCCTGGACAATGAGAAAGTTGGTCTATTATCATGTGTTAAATCCAGATAAGATGTCATATTTTACAACCTAATACTTTTTTTAGAGATATAGTGGGAAGGGGAAGGGTGGGATAAGGGAGGGTAATTGGGGGGTCACTCCTGGGGGTAATTACAATATCCAGAATACATACACATTTTATATTATTTTGTTAAAAACTTGTATGGTTGTTCAAAAATAAAAAATTTAAAAAAATTATACAATTGCAAAAAAAAAAAAAAAAAGTGAAAAATGGCCAGGCACAGTGGCACATGCCTGTAATCCCTGTGGCTCAGGAGGCTGAGGCAGGAGGATCGCAAATTCAAAACCAGCCTCAACAACTTAGGAAGGCCCTAGTGAACTTAGTGAGACCCTGTCACAAAATCAAAAATAAACAGGGCTGGGGTGCGGCTCAGTGGTTAAGTGCTCTTGGGTTCAATCCCCAGTACCAAAAATAAATAAAACTGAAAAAGGAAAACCTTGGCTGCCTTGCAGTGGCATTCTGTAGCCTGTTCCAAATTCACTGCAGACTGAGGGACCACAGGGAGTGGGAGGCGGGGTGAGGACCAAAATCACGTTGCGTTGAAGAAGCACACTTCCATCGGGAACCCTGGTTAAAGGTCTCTCCCTGGTCCCTGGAAACGTCATTCTACACAGCCAGGCACTTGGGGTCCTGGAACATATGGAAGGACTTGAGCTTAATTGTTAAAATTCTGCTCAGCCAGGCCACTTCTTCACTGTGATTTCCTCTATTTAGCATTTGTGTGCATTAGGTAATATATTTAGTGTTTCTCACTCCAATCCAATTTCTGTGTGTTTGGCAGGAGCCCAGCTCCGTGGGCATGGGGCAGGGGAGACCATAAATCTGCCAGCATGGAGCACACAGGCTCTATTGCTCCATCTGATAGTTTTCTTGCATGAAGACTCCAAAACGCTTGTGAAGCAATACCACCTCTTCCCCGAAAGTCTCTCGGGGACAAAATTAATGTATCTCATATTGTATTGATTGTGGCCAATAAGTGCCTAAATGATTTGATGCAAGGCAGAGATTATGCAGGCAAGAGGGGTAGCAGCAGCTTTGGAAGAAGTATGTGGTTTAATTACTGGCTGAATTTCGCCAATCTGCCTCCCCCCCTTAGGAATTTAACAAATAGGCTTAAATGCACTTTAGCTGTTCTTGACATCTGTTGAAATGATAGCTGTCTGTGATGGGGGTAGTCTGGGAATTGGGCTTGGGGTACTGGTGAGATCAGGGAGCCCCAGGAAGCTCCTTTCCAGCCTGTGAAATTAGGAGGAAGATGGGCATTAGCACTGTAAGGTTAAGCTATGCAGAGCACTGCTCTCTGATTGAATTCCGCCTTCCAGGGTAATGAAGCCATCTCCATCTTAAACCAGGGTTGGGCACAGGTGCCTGTCTTTCTAATGATCTTGAAATCCCAGGGGTCAAGGCAAACACAGTTGAACTCAGAATCCGGGTGGTGGATGGGTGAACGCTTCACAGGTCTGATGGTGAAAATCTTCCCCAGTCTTCTTTTCTAAATGGTCTGTAGGAACTGTTAGGGATTTCTGCCTTTTAGGGAAACAAAACATGACTGCTTCTTCTCTCATTTTTTTTTAATGGAAAAAAAGAGCAACCATCCCCGTAAAATGCAGTGTTGAGCCCAGCACGGGGAAGATTAATGTGTGTACCTGCTGGTGTACGGATGGCATCAGTAATTCACAGAAAGTGCCTTCCTCTTAATCTCTTACACCTGTCCCTAAGAAAGGATCCCGGTTTCCTTCTGAGAGTCCTAAGCTATCATTTTCCTCAACTCTTTTTGAAATGTTATTTTCTTACACTCAAAACATTTTCATACATTACTGACCAAATTAGACGCACACCATTTGCTTTCAAAAAACTATAAAAATCCACTTTAGATAGTAGACATGAGATGGGACATGATCGAATCAAAAATCCAAATTCAACTCAGATCTTTTATCAGTACACATCTCCCAGGTGGCATGCTAGTCTTGGTTTGTGTATATTGGCCATTATTAAATGTGGGTACGCACGCGCACGTATTCACATACCCACATGTGTATACTTACTCATGTATGTGTGTGTATGTATATAGTGTTTTATTGAGATGCAAATTCTCCTTGATTAAGTGGAAAATTAAAAATGTAGAAGAACCATAGCCTTTTATCTGGCACCTGTAGTTTCGGCTAACATCTCAATTCACTGGCTTTAGGTCTAGACGTTCCCCTACATTGCAGCTTTACATCATGGGAATTCGGTGTACTGTGATCGATTAATTGGAGGATTTGATTTGCCTTAGTCATGCCTGTATTGATTAAAACATGGAAGTGAGTTGAAAGTAGTCCCGTGTCCATGAGTGTGTGTGGGTGGTGGTAACTGGGAGAGATGCTGCTCTAGGGCCTGCTCAGTGTTGGGAGGGATGTTTGCACTTGATTAGTGTGTTATCTGATGATTGCAAGATGTTTAAAAATCCCCAAGTTAATAACCTTGCTGGTGGAGAGAGAAGAGGAAGGCATAGTAGTAAAAGCCAGGCATATCCACACTTGAGATTGGTCCAGGTTTTATAACTCAACACATAACTCTCTGCTTCTCTCTTCTGTCTACATACGAACCACCAAATTATTAGAAAACACATAGAGGAAAAACAGCCTCCGTCCTTTGAGTCGGAAACTTTCTAGTCCCTGTCCACTTTTTCCCATTGGAAGCGTATTTGTAGCATTAAAAATCCAAGCTTCTATACTTACCTTGACGATTGGTCCCCATGCTGATGGCCTCAGAGTGTGTTGAAGAACTGTCAAGGATCCAAGTATATGCAATTAGTTGTAAAGCCAAGGGTATTTATTGTATACTAATTCTCTGAAAACTACGTGGAATACAGGGCAGTTCCCAGTAAATATTGCTCTTTGAATTCCTGGCCATTCTGAACATAACAAAACTTGATCTTGATTTTAAATTAAAATAAGCACAATGATACTAAGAATTAATATCATTGTGCAGTAAGACTGGGATGTCCATGCTTGTACCAAGGCAGCGCTTCCTCTCCACGTGCAGGTGTGCGTGCGCGTATGTTCCTGGGTATCTCTACAGTCTACCTCTGCACACATCCAGGGTACATATGGAAGGAAGCAGGTATTATAGCCGCTGTTACCAGTGGTCCACAAATATTTAATTCATTTAGCAGCCTGACAACAGTACCATAGGCCCTCACTCCCCATTTTATTGATGGTAAAATAGTTTGATGATGAAGCACAGAGAAGCTGATTAACTTGTCCAAGGTTGCATAGCCAGTATGTGGTAGGTCATATTTCAGTTCTTAACAAAAATAAGTTTGCAATCATTGAGCATTTTCTGCATGGAAGACATAGGGATTTTCATCTTTTGTCATTCATAGTTCACAACCAAACTCTGGGTTGACTACTGTTTGTAGAACAGGACTCAGAGACTGAAAGAATAACTTTCCCATAGATACAGAGAACCAAGGTGGTGGAACTGAACTCTTTGCATCCCAGTGATTGTACTAGAAAGTTCTCAGTGGGACTGGAATAGTGGATAAGTGATTGGAGCACTTATCTGGCATGCAGAAGGATCCAGGTTCGAATTCCAGCACCATATACACAACTAAGTGTTGGACAAACAAAAACCAGATGAAAAAAAATAAAACTGAATTTTCTCTTTCTCTTTCTCTGCTTCTCTCTCTTTAAAAAGGAAAAAGAGAGAAAAGAAAAGAAAGTTCTCATTGGATTATAATGAAAACTTCTATATAGTGTTTTGGACAGCCTCGTCAGTTTATATGTACGTATATATCTGCATACTTATGTGTATTTATAACAGATACAATATAGACACATGAAAAATAAAAAACAGAAGATGTCATGTGTTCCATTGGCTATTTTGCTATCAAATGTACAGCTCATGATTATCTGAGCATATTTCCCAAAATAACTATGTTGGTTTAAGAGATGACAAGTCTTGTGGAATACCAGAGTTTTGACTCATAAATGTTATCAGCAGATCAACCATGGTTATTTCTTAAAAGAGCGTATTTATGAATCTGAAGCCGCGTCAGCAGAACCGATGACTTAAGATGCAATTGGAAACCTAAGTAGCAAATGCTGAACTTCCAGGAGAGCAATGTTTGCTCGATCAGAGTTCATTTATATCCAAGAGCATTGCACCAGCAATAAACTTTAAGTTAATGCTAACAATTTTAATTTGTATCTTTTAATTGTTGAATTCTGAATTGCTTTCCAATTTCCCACAGAGTTTAATGTGTATGCAAATTACACATCCAAGAAATTCAAGATACAAAAGATAGACTGCATTTCGAAAACGTACCATAATTATTGCTTAATTTTTAAAGGGTCTCTCCCTTCGTCGGGGTATTGTTCAATTTCCTGATAGTGAACAGAAGACAACTTTTGGTTAATGATTAGTATAAATCTTGTGATGGGACTTAATTGAATGCTAACTTTGTTGTTCTCACAACTGCAAACTGCTCAATTCTCTATTTCTCTGAGGTAGGGTTTCTTGCTCTCTTAGCACAAATAATCTGTCTTCTAATAATAACAGGAAAGAGTTATCAAAACATCCTTTTAATTGTCTGAAAGTTGTACAGGATCATGTAGGTTCTTATAAAAAGAGAAAACAGCTATGACATCTATTTTAATATTCCAATTAAACTTGTTTCCAGTGCTGATAACATAACGGAAAAGGGATTTTAACTGAAGATTGTAGATATTATTGTATTGTTCAATTTCAAAACAAGAAATGCTTAACTTTTGAAATACATAGACAAATATAAATGTAATATTTACGTCATGTTGGCATAAAATGACATATTTAGCATATATGTGTGTGATCTTTCCTATCATATTTAATGTAAAGGTGGATTAGTGGTGATTTAACTACTAATTTATTTATTTACTCCAATGATTATTGATTGCCTACTGGGTCCTGGGAACCTTGTATGTTTGGGATTCCATGGTGAGCAACTCATGTTAATTGTGATGGTTGTGATCCAACATTTTCACATGAAACCTGGAAACACACAAGATGCCACTGCAGGGAGGGGGTGAAGTGAAGCCAGTGAGGAGAGACTGACCTGGGTTCAGAGGCAGGTGTGGTCAACGGGGCATGATGTCTGACCTCATGGAAAAGAGCAGCCCTGCAAAGAACAAGAGACAGAAAGTTGTAGAAAGTCCCAGGTGGAATACGCCATTTGTGTTGAAGAATAAAGATTTTTTACTTAGTTAATGTCTTTAAGATAGATCAATGATATTGCTTCTGATGTCTCAGAATTCCAATCCCTTTCCCACATTGTGACTTTTGCCCTCAGACTATCCTAAGAGGAAAGCCCATCTGCTGGGTGGTGGTGTTGACTGACTAGGACAGCAGGCGAAATTCCCCAACCTGTCTTGAGGAAGTAGGAGGCTAGGCGAGCTTTGGTCTTAGGTCTGGTTTTGCTGCTGGGTGGTCTTCCAGAGGCCCACACCTCCTTCAACTGTTTCCAGCTCAGACTCATCAGTGGATCAGAGTGACCTGATGTCTATAAACTCTCTTCTTCTCTCTCTCTTTTTTTTAAGGGAGAGGGGGAGGGAGAGAGACAGAGAGAGAGAGAAAGAGAAAGAATTATTTTTATTTATTTTTTATTTATTAATGTTGCTTTTGTTGCTGGGACACTTTGTTGTGTATGTGCTGCTGGGGTTTGAACCCATGTACTCGCACATGCAAAGGAAGTACCCTAACCGCTGAGCTGAACCACTACTCCAGCCCCAACTCTTTTCTTTTAATAGGTGGTTTTAAAATGTTTTAGTTATGAAAAATTTCAAACACTTTCAAAAGTAGAAAGAATGATAGATAGAAACCTCACTCACCCATCACCCAGCTTCAAGACCAATCAACACAGAGCTGAGCTTCTTTTAACAGTTCCCCTCTTCCATAAGGACATCTTGAAGCAAATCCCAAACACCATATTAGTATTAAGTATATTGATGTGTGTATTTAGCATATGAGTGTTCTTTACAAAAATAAACCATATTATCATTAATGTAATTATGCCCTAAAATTAGCAATGATTCCTTAACATAATCAAATGCTCAAACATCACATAACTTTTAAATATTTCAGTATGTACGATCAGAAGATGAGGACTCTTTGGGAAGAAAATATTATCATTATTAATGTTACTGTTCCTTCAAGTTAGCAATAATTAGCTCATGTAATCCAATGTCATGCCCATGTTCAAGTTTATCTGATCATCTTAGAACACTTCTTAAGTTTGTTTATTGATCAGCAATTAAAACAAGACTGACATGTCTATTGAAATCACTTAGCACATTTGTCTTTTGTTCTGTGTGTGCCCCCTTCCAAACCCTTGTTTTTTAATTCTTTCTTGGCAATGTATTTATTGAGGATATTAGATGGTTTTCATTGACCAGAATCCCACAGTCTGGTTTAGTAATTGCAGATTACTAAATTTAGTAATTTAGTAGTTTGCCCCGTACTTTCTCCATAAATAGTGGTCTGATTCAGAAGTTTGATGAAATTTTGTTCAACTTCTTTTTTGTAGAATCACAGCATCGATGTTCTTGTGTAGTTCCAACAGGACATGTATTATGTCTGTCTGTCTGTCTACTCGGGGATTTTTTAGCAGTCACTGTCATCATTTATTAAGTGGGGATTATCTACCAGAGGGGTCTCCTCCCATGTTGGAACTACACAAGAACTCAACTCCTTAATAAAAAATTTAAAAAAAAATAGGTCAGGCACAGAAAAAAAATGGGCTTTGAAGAAAAACTAGGTACTTGCATGAAACTTTTGCTTAGGTGCCAACTGGGTTGACACATATTGCATAATGGAATATAAGCTTAGTTGACATTCTAATTATGTAGAAAGAATATAATTAATTTAATGCATATTAGGAAATAAAATATGATAGATGCAATTAATTTACTGCATATTAGGAAATAAAATATGATAGACACAACAGCCCCTAACTTTCTAAATAGAACTGCTTGGAATTAGATGTAGCCAGAGACAATTCCTATCCGTGTTCTACTCCGAAGCCACAGAGTCGTTGGTGGTTTGCATAGGATTGGTTATTAGGAAAATTGGCTTTCAGTGGGTCAATGAAATGCTCATTAGAAGAATCAGTTATCCATGCATTTGTCTCTTCCCTTTAAAAAGTACACACCCTTTCCCAGCATAAAAATCACTTGTTCTTTATATTGAGTGGAGTAACATTTGTAATCTTATGCATAAAAATTACATTAAAGTGAATTAATGCAATTAAAATACCCAAAACTATATTATGTGCTATTAACACATCAGCATCAGAGGAGAGACTGGAATGTGACAAAGTCAGATTCCTTGTCCACCTGTCACACTAGCTTAGACAAATCCCAGCTGGGGAATTCTTCACTTTGGCAGTCTCCACAGCCTGGATATGGCTGTACTTATGAGTTACCAATTCAGTGTTCCAAGAGAGAGGCCAGCTCTGGGAAAGACCCACCCTCACCACAATTCCAAGATGCATTGATATAGTGAGTCTCCATCTAACATGGTAAGTTTAGGAGCTATTTTCCTGGAAGGTTCTAATATCTGTGTTCTACAGGCTGGGCATTTTTCTGAGTAGGTAAATGACACAAGAAGCCACATCATATTTGGAAAGTTGTTCGGTGAGTTCATGTTGAAGAAAGGGAAGTGGCCTTCAGTGCAAAGATTGGTCACATGAAATTAAGATAACCTGATTCATCCATGTGGACAAGTGGGCTGGCCAGGCATTGGAACCTCCTGGGAGAAGGCAGGTCACCTTTCTAACCAAGGCACTCCCTTGCCTTTGCAGTATGTAGGATGTAAGTTAGGGAAAGGTGAGTGCTTGTGTCCTCCCCTGAGCTTTGGAGAGAATCCAAGAGATCCTGGTTTATGTTTTTCTTCTTTTCTAATGAAAAAGTACAATTGCTTGTTTCTTGGGCGAAAAGATCAGGTTGACCTACATAAGAGGTGACGAAAGAAGACAAAAGAGATAAGCAATGCTGAACTTCTGTATTGGAAACAAAATAATAGGAATGGTCAGAAGGAACTCGGTACTGTCAAGGGAAGGGGGAAATGGAAGATTAGGAAGGAGAACCTGCAGATAGCTCTGATGAATCACACATGGGAGACCACTTGGAAACTGACCATCAGTGAGCAGTATAGATTTGTTCCTTTCAATGATCATCTTGGTTTGAATTTGCTTTAGGTCATACCTTCTCACCATGGTGCAGATAGGTTACTACTTTTCTATGGGTTATCCTGTAACATAATAGTAATAAAAAAACTAAACTATTGGCTTAATTGGACATTTTCTGTCCTCTAAGTTCTATGATCAGTGCCTTGTATTTATTAGTGTAAGAAATATAAAATCTGCCCTGGTGCACCCTGTCATGTGAGTGTTGCTGTTGGCAGGAGTGAGTCTGGTGTTCACCTACAGGGCCCTGTGATGTTCCATTGAACACAATCAACCTCCCAGAACTTCAGCATCAGAGAAGACCACCCTGCCACTGTGATGGGTCAGAACAAAACAACCTTCGCTGAACCACAAAATAACTCAGTGTCCCCATTCTATAAATATGGGTGACCAACTATAGCTTTAAATACACTGCAGTTTCCCTTCTTCCAGAAAAGAGTTGTTAGGATACCCAGAATGGGGTTCCCCATTTTCTGACAATGTCCGATCCAGAGCAAACCCCCAGTTCCTTAAATCTTCAACATCACCCAACAGTAGTCCACATCCCTGAAAGGTCACCCCAACTCCATCTTACTAAGATCACGTTGGTTTCTTGGGAAGAGCATTCTCCCTCCTTGCAGAAGGTGTGTAAACCCTACTCTGTTCTAATGGAGGTGTTTTCTGGTCATCTTTGGCTGGAGAACATGATGTTTTGGATAGCTTTTGCACCATTGCGACCAAAAGTCCTGACAATAAAAATTTTAAAGAAGGAAAAATTATTTGGTGCTGAGATTGTCAGATGTCTCAGTCCACAAATATCTTGCTCCATTGCTCTGGGACCCAGGTAAGGCAAAAATCATGGTGGAAGGGTGTGACAGAGGAAAGTATCTCAGGATAGAACAATCAGGAAGCAGAGAGAGAGCTCTACTCACCAGGGGCAAAATATAAATCCTAGTAACCCACGTCCTCCAGTCTCACCCCACCTGTGCTAATCACCACCCAGTTAACCTTTGCAAGTGGATCAATGCACTGATTAGGTTAAGGATCTTATGACCCACTCATTTCATCTCTCACCTTTCTAGCATTGTCTCACGCATGAGCTTCTGGGGGACATCTCATGTCTAAACCAAAATTCATGGGCAATCTCTTTTTTTTTTTAACATTCTGTAAACAGGGCAGCACTTGCTCAGGCTGGGTCACTGCCCAGGAACCTGTAGCGGGGGAGCCCTGGAACTGACTCTGAGATTTGGTCCATCACTTCAAACCACCTCCCACTATGGGTGTCTTGCCTTTACTGTTTCCACAGTATTCTGTCTTGTCACAGCGGATAACCACAGATTTAGCAGCTTAAATTAACACATACTTTTTCTCTTACGGTTCTGTGGATCAGAAGTCTGGGTGGTTCAAGTGATTTCTGTGCCCTGACCAGGAGGCTCAGAGGAGAGGCCATCGGGTTTCTAGCTGAATCCGCTCCCTTGTGGCTGCAGGAGTGAAGTCTCCTCTTCCTTGCCTTGAGCTCCTAGAGGCCTCCTGGGCCACCCTGGCGTGGAGGCCTTTCCATCTCAGAGCTGGCTGTGCACAGGCTGTTTCCATGCTAGGGATCTCATTTAGTTCTCTTCTCCTGCACCTTCTCTGAATCCACTGGAGAGGTTATGATTAGATGGCACTCTCCCCTGTCATCCAGGACAGTCTTCCTGTTCTTAGTCCACAACCTTAGCGACATCTGCGGAGACCTGTGTGTGGTGTCACGCACCGCACTGATGGGATGAGTACAAGGGCATCTTTGGGGAGGGGAGCATCCTTCTGCTTCCACAGAAAACCAATCGGTCTCCCGCCCGCTGGCCTTCTGATGGATATTTGATATGAGTACGTTTCTGCCGTTTCTTGTTCAGAGGTTCTTCTCTTTAGTGTAATTTGCATCTGTTTTGCTGCCAACCTCTTGGCTCTATGGAGGAGAGTCATCTCATTTTTCTGCGAGTAGGTCCTTAGGAGTAGCAAGGTGGCCACTATAGCTGCCTGTCTGTAGGACAGCTCTGTGCATTTTCAAAGCCAACCCAGAGCCTCCTCAGAATTGGGAGGAAATAGCAGTGCAGACAGAGGGTCTCCCTGCAGTTGGCTCAGACTTGTTGGCCAGAGCCCCTTAACACCATCAGGAATGGTTTTCAGGAATGGTAGCAAGGAGCCCAAATCAACGCCGGGAGTCTGTGTCTGTCTCTCAAATCAGCATCAGCCACATTCGGTTAATAGCAAACTTGTCAAAATGCTCAGCCCATGTCAGCCCTCATCTTATGTGCTCATTAATATTGAAAAAAATAATAAATCTACCACCTCATGGGAACATTGCTATCAAAGGAAATTTGTTCACAAGCCTTGTCTTAACCGTGTTTGCCTTGAGGGTATTATTTTTGGTGATTTGGCTTTGGTAGGTCTTGAATGGATATCATCGAGTTTTAAAAAGTAAAATCCAGTTAGCAGAGTAATGATTAAAGAGACGTCCAGCTGTGCCAATGGACACTGTCCCTTCTTTAATTTCTTCTTCCTTTTTAATCCGTACACATGTAATTTGATGATGCTGCACCAGGTACCTGATGCCATCAGGAGCATCCTAAAATGAGAAAATCTCTTGCCACAGTGACAAATCCACAGGTCCCACAAGAGACCCTGCAGATCCCTAACACACAGCCAGAAGAGCAGATCGACCGTGGCCGGGCGCAGAAGATTGATCAATCCAGCAGACTTGCATTAATTGTGAAATAGAAGGGACGATGCGATCGATGATAAGAATGAAAGTGCAGGAGTAACCGTGCCACATCCCGCTAATCCAATAATGGAGAAACTGATGTATAGCATATTGGAATTCTACCGTCTGGGCACTTGTCACCATAAAGAATATCCCGCAATTATGGGGAAAAATTGAGCAAGCAGCAGTTGAGCCAAGCTAATCAGCCTGATGCCACAGTAGTTCTCCTGATTAAACACTAAATTAAGTGGCACTCAGCGCTGTAACCTGCCTGCATTATGAAAAATAATCCCAGAGCTAATGTGAAAAAGTTTGTATTTTAATCAAAGCAAACTATGAATATTAAAATTTTCCTGGGCTATTTTGGTGTCATTTAGCTGTGAACATGTTTAACAATTTATAAATGGATCTTTTACCATTGGCTACAAGGGATAAGGGCCCAGTGCTATGTCGGGAGGTAAGGCTTCCTGTGCTAAAAATCAATTAGTCTGGATACAAGCTCAGAGAACTCTTGGCGGGTGGGGGTGGGGGAGAATGTACTCAAGAGGCCCTGGGAGAATTCAAATTTAGTTAACTTCTATAACGGTTAGCCTAAGGGTACCAACTCTATTCTTCGCTGGAACGCACGTGATCTTTCCAGGAGGGGTAAGGCTTAATAAGCTGTGGATACCATGAGATCCTTACACATGTGTGTTGATATTAAGTTCTGCAGCTTAAATCCACTGACAACCTAGGGCTAAAGTGAAAATTCTGCAGGACCAAGAGAGCTCTGCTCCTCGCGGACATTCAAAGACCAGAAAAGTAAGAACTTGGCAGTGGGAGTAGCAGGACGCCAGTCTAGACCCCAGTCTAGTTAGACCACTGTGGAGATCCTGAGCCCAGAACATAGCTGGCAAGATGTGGTGATGGGTTCATGCATTTGAGGGCACTGAGAGTGAGGTGGTAGGCTCCACTCACAGTCCCACCGCCCAGGGCAGGGAGCCAGGTAGTCAATGATGAGATGTAGGTTGGCTCAGGAGGGGGTGCACACTGTGCTGACCTTTCTTGAGCAGAAGAAACGGTGCTAAAAGCATCCAGCCACCAAGAGGCATTGGAGTAGGGCACTGGGAAAGGCGAGAACTCAACTTCTTCAGCCGTACTTTTTTTCTATCATATCTTCTGTGTCTCATTCATTTACACTTCAAGTCAATCTGTGGCCTTGCCTTTTGATTGAAAGCAGGCTGTCTTTTCTGGGTGGGAAAGGGTTGATGGAGAAGGGAGAGGTTCTGACAGTATCTGTAATTGAAAACCTGCAGAATGATTTTTTTTTTTTTAAGAGAGAGGGACAGTGAGAGAGACAGAGAAAGAAAGAAACATCTTTATTGAGTTTTTCACATGGCCTTTGTTGCTCCAACACTTAGTTGTGTATGTGGTGCTGGGGTTTGAACCTGGGTCCTCGTGCTTGCCAGGCAAGCACCGAAACCACTGAGCCACCACGCTAGCCCCATGCAGAATGATTTGGATTGATTTTCTTAACAGTGGTCAGTGGAGTCTTTTCTCTATGCCAGGCCTCTGAGATCATTTGCAAAATTAATTCATGTTAATTCTTTCACTGATTTTATGAGGTTGGGATACTATTAGGTTTTCCACTTTTCAGAGAAAAATCAAAGCCCAGGGATCTTAAGCAGTTTGCCAAGGTCTCTTATGGTTGTAGTGGCAGATGGGGGTTCTGTCCAGGCAGTTCTTTCCTGCTGTCCCACAGTGACTGGTTGGTCCTTCTCAGGACTTATTTGGTCAGTGATACCAGGCATAGGAAATGGGAAAAACTGGGGTACCTGGGGAGGGTGTCAGCTCAAGTGGAGCTGCATTCTCTTCCATGCCTCCTCCTGCCTGTGTTTCATCCCTGGGGTGTGACTTTCAATCCTGCTTGGACATTCTAAGCAGATCATGAAATGCTGGCCTGACCCCATGGTCTGTGTCAGCCGTTAGATCAGACCAGAACTCATCCAGAACTCTAGGGAAAAAAAAGAAAAAGAAAAAAATGAGTTCTAATCCAGCCATATGGAGTCATCAATTAGCAATAGCTTTGGATGCTGGTTAGCCAAAGATCCAGAATCATCTTAGGGTGAATCTTCGTTGGTTTTGTATTGTTTCAGCAAAATACCTGTGGTTGACTGTTTTATGAAGAAAGGAGGTTTTCAGCTCACATATTTGGAGCCCTAAAGGCCCAAAGCAGGCAACCTGTTGGGGAGGGACTTCTGCTCCATTGCAGCACGCAGTGGCCTTCTGGGAGCCAGTACAAGAGGGAGGGAGGAGTGACATGATGAGAACAGGAAGCAGGAGGGGCTCAGGGGCCAGGCTTGCTATTTCCTATCAATTCACTTTCCTGGGAACTAATTGGGGTCCATAAGAGCTACATCCATCCCTTCCCATGGTGGTTCCCTAATGACCTAATTGCCTTCCTTGAAAAGGTGTTCTGAGTATCTATTCCAAGACATCTGTTGCAGGTCTGGACTGAACTCCCCAAAGAGGCCCAGTTAAGAATTGGCCAGGAGCTGAAAGCTTGCATTACTATATTAAAAGGGAGGGTAGTGGGTGGGCATTTGCCAAGTATTAGTTCCAGACCAAACTCTGTCTACACTCACTGCCTGCTCGGGTGTTTTGTGTTTCTTGGGGACCACAACGTGGGGGGACCACAATGTGAGGGGATGTGAATGGGATGCTGAGATGTACTGCTTCTTGAGACTAAATGGTCTTGCTAAGATATCAAATATGCTTTATAATTTATTTCTAATTCATTGCTAAATTTAAACCTGGAAGAACTGAAATGTTCTGAATAGAGAAAATGGCTTGGGCTTTGGAATCCAGCTCTGTCACCTAGTCCTCTAAACAGCAATTCTTTTATTCAAAAATGAGGCAAACACATTTCCAGGTCACATAGGGCTGTTGAGGAACTTGAATAAGGTGAGGGATGTTAACAGCTCACCCTAGTGTCTGGCTCACAATATGTGTGCAATAAACATAAGCCAGTCTCTCTAGCTGGAGGCAGTATTGCACTCCGTCCAGGGAACCCGGGGCAGCATCTGGAGACATTTTCTTTTGTTGTACCCAGGAGGGGGTGCTACTGGCATCTAGCGGGTAGAGTTGAGGGACACTACTGCTGAGCCTCCCACAATGCACAGGACAGCAGCCCCCAAGGCAGGAAGCTTCTGGTTCAAGTACCAAGGTCGAGAGATGCTGGTGTGGTCTGCTGCAGCTTAGCTGCTGTGTGGCATTCCTCCAAATCAGAGAGAGGATGAGCCTAACAAAATCCTATAGATTCCATTTCCCACATTAAGGTTCTAAAATATGGAAGAGAGTTCCAGGGGACAACAGGCCAAGTTGGTATCAGTTTTCATTCAGTGCAGTAAAACAATGTGATTGACATGGCAGAGATTTTAGGTCGGGGACTCGAGTATGCAGCATAAATGTCAAACAAATGGTCCCGAGTCTGAAGGCCTTGACCATGGAGAAGGAAGTTGTTCAAAATGAGTTATGAATTGGGTAACAGTCTTTACCAAAGTGCATCCGAAGCTTGGGGAGAGATACTCGGGGTTCTGTTCTCAGCCTTCAGGGTGATGGGAACTGCAGGTTGGACGAGGCAGAGTGGAGACTAGACCAGAGTTTTCTCCCAGGTCCTAAGCTTCCTGAAGACGGGAACTGTTTGTCACTTCTTGGTGTCATCCAGACAGCATGGACTTGGGGACTGTGATGGAGCAGCGATCAGTCATGCTCTTTTCTCATGCATTTGTCATGGGCAGGATTGTATGCTAGTGAAGGAGAGCTTCCTCTAGTATTTTCTTCAATCATCCACCCAATCAGAACAGCTTGCGGAGCCTGGAGACGTGAGCAGCATCACAGGGGCTCCGGCCTTTGAGCATGTGGTTGGGGCTGGGAACAAGCCCCCTCACTCAACGAGTGGATACAAAAACTTTGGTACATATATACAATGGGATACTACTCAGCCATTAGAGAAGACGATATTATGGCTTTTGATATCAAATGGATGGAGATGGAAATAATTAGGCTTAGTGAAGTATCCCGATCTCAGAGACTCAAGGGCCGAATGGTTTCTCTCATCTGTGGATTCTAGAATATATGGGGAAGCAGTAGGGTAGATGGCTAACCTAACAATACTTCAAATTGAATGACTCTCAGAGTAATGGGGGGATGGCTCCCTAGGATACTTGGAGGCGTAGGGAGGGGGATGGGGAGTGGGGAGGGTGTATGAAGAACTCCTAGGAGACTGGAGAGTGGGAATATGGGGAACCATCCCAGAAGACAATGTCATTCCTCCACGAGATACCCATTTAACACATGAGTTCTTCTGGGGGAAACTGCAACAGGTGAAACCCAAGGTGATCATCCATGTTTTGGCATTACCCCTGGATAACTAAGTATATATACATTGATTACTGTTG
>PVKS010022977.1:0-32985 GCA_004027875.1 Aplodontia rufa
TTTAGTGTCTTCAAAGACAAAATATTTATTTTTTATAGCACATTGTCTTTAATAGTTCCATCATGTTTCAACACAAATATACCATGGCTCACTCAACCATTTTCTTGATCACAAGTATTCTTTTGCCACTATAAGCAATGCTATAAGAAAAATTTTTCTACTATCATCCTAAAAGCAGTTCTAAACTCTGAACTTCTAATATCCTCATACGCAGGTGTTTTCATTTCTATAAAATGATACAACCCCAGAAGAGATAGCTAGGTCCATAGGTACGTGCATTTTTTAAACACAGCAAAAAGTTCCTCTTCAAGGTAACTCATACCTGCTGCCATCTCCTCTATCTCAAGGTGTTAGCATCATTTTTTTTAAAGAGAGAGGGACAGTGGCAAGGAAAGAGAAAGATGGAATCAATTTTATTTAGTTTTTCATGTGGCTTTAATTGCTCTGACACTTATTGTGTAACATGGTACTGGGGTTTGAACCTGTGTACTTGCACATACCAGGCAAGCACCTTAACCACTGAGCCACTGCTCCAGCCCCTTAGCATCACCTTTTTACTTTGCATGACAACATGTGGCCTGATCCTGGTTCCTGTGAGTGCCAGTACGTGCGCCACTTCCCTTGCTCCTCTCTTTCTCCTGTTGCTGGCGGGGAGCTCTATGGCCACATCTGTGGTTGGGCCTGCTGAGTTCCTCTATGGCTGTTGAATCGCCTGTGTGAAGCCCACTCATTCCAGTTTCCCTGTAGTCTAGAATGCCCAGCTGTCATTTCCTAAGAGGAGAAAAGTCCTGACCTAAAGTGTTTATAATGTATTGATTGTGTAATGGAGATGAAGTTTGTATGACAATAGCACAAACTCTTAAAAACAGAAATACATCAAAACTATGAAACTAGTATTACTCAGATATCTTGTTTTTTGGTTATAAGAAAACAAACTGATACCTCTAAAGAACAAAGACACAAACTCCTTAACAAAATACTAGCAAACCAAACCTGGTAATATATCAATTTTTTCACCATGGCCTAAAGGGATTTATGCCAGGAATGCATGGCTGATTGAATATCAAAAAATTAATGTAATACACCATATTTATAAAGGACAAAGTCCACAAAATCATCTTAGTAGGTACAGAAAAGGCATTCAATACAATGTAATACTTTATTATAAAAACCCCTCAACATACTAGGAATGGAAAGGAACCTCCTCAACTGGTAAAGAGCATTGTGAACCATCTTCAGCTAGCGTTACGATGGTGAAAGATGGGATGCTTGATCCTAAGACTGTGGAGCGTGGGCACGGATTGTTGAACTGCACACTTGCACAGAAATTGTACTCATTTCTGTGGAGGTTGTAGTGAAAATGACAAACTCAGTTTGGAAAACTGTAAACTTTGGGAAAATAATGTAATGACAAGTGGTAAGATAAATATGTTAATATATTAATATAAACATATTATCTAAACATTTCCTTTTCAAGTTATTCATTTGAAAGTGATTCAAAGAAAAAATCCCATTGCATGGAATATTCCTTTCAATATTAGTTTTCTTTCTTTTGTTTCTAAATTGACAGATAGTATTTATCATGTAGCACTGATACTTTGGATTACATATAAATTAGGGAATGAGTAAATTTAATATATACATCACCTTATATCATTTTGAATATGATGAGTTTGAAGGTCCAGTGTGACTTCTAGGTTGAGATAGCCAAAGATTAGAATGAAATTAATATATACAAGTTTGGAGAGAATTTGTGCTAACAGGGTAGATATGGGAATCATATAAGTGTGGGGGTGCTAGAAAATGAGGAAACGTTGATTAGGAGTCATTGTGAATTTTGAGAGCGGACAAAGTAGGCTGATGGATGCCTGATGTGGAAGGGTAAAAGAATAAACAGATGGGAGGCAGATAGCCAGTTTTACTGTTGTTTTGAGGCACTTAGCAGTAAGTAGATGAGACAATACTTAAGACAGTAGAGAAGATATTATAGACTTTGGGCTGACATTTTCCTGTTGCTTAGAGAACCACCTAGATTCATTACTGCTGTGAATGCATTCCAGCCCCCTCTGACTTGAACACACACTTGCCTGACAGATACAGACCTCTTCCAATGAAGCAAACACGACTCCATTGTGTTCTGTAACTGAAATGATTGTCGCCCTAATGATAATTTTCTACTGCAGTGAGAAATGAATTTTAAAAATCAGTCTCTCATTTTTCTGCTTCTTACGGTGATTGTCTTCATCAGAAAACAAACGGGATTGCCAATTTTGACAGCTTCTTTGTTAAAAGCAGGCTTTTCTTTTTGTTTTGTTTTAAAAGGTAACTTTAGGGCAACTGAAATCATTAAGGAGGTGGTAGAGTTTAGAGATGAGGGCCACCTACCAAAAGACTCCTTTGAGAAAAGTGAAGGTGAAACAGGAAGAATGGAGGTTTAAACTGACAGAAGCTCGGAGGAAAAATAATCCGATGCACAAGTCTTGGATGGGAGAATGAGGTAGCCTTTTAGCGCCTACTGTCTACCTCCTAGGGTTTTTGTAAGGATTAAGAGATACTGTATGTAAATGTGCTTTATAATCCATAAAGCACTTGTCCAGTGATATTATTGGAACTTGGTGGTGTTTTGGAGCTAAATGATAGGATAAGAGAAATACTGCTTTAAAGTTGGATAGGGAGCCAAATAGCAAAATAGTTTGTCTGCTTGTAGATGGTCACAGGTATTTGCTCCTGAGTGGAGTTTCGAGAACTGCTGTGCCATCTCTTTCTAGGGTCAAAAGAAAAGAAATCTATTGCACATTCTTCATAAACTCTCTTTGTTAAAAGGTCCAATAAAGGACATTAATTCTGTGATTTCTCTCACATATATACAGCATTTTAAAAGCTCCTTTAAATTACACACTAGAAAATATGTTCAAGTAATATAAAATGTGTAGATATATAACTCGCTCTGTGGGACCGGCGGCTGGGGGAGTCCGAACTACAGAATTTTCCAGTTTCCATGGTATACCTGCCTCATCCATAGCTGATCTCAGGCTACCACCCTGATGATACCATTAGCTGGGAAGAGATTCATGGTAACATAATATTAGATAACATCACCATCCAGATGATAGAAACTCCCTGAGAGCATGGGTAATTGTAAAACGGAGTAAACCAAAGTAATGTGTGCTGAGTATTTCTACCTTTGATTTCTACATAAAGTTTATGTAATTTTATTTTCAAGTCATGACTGTTTATCAAAATTGCTGAAAATTCAACAATTGTCCTCTTCAGTTCCTATAAGCGGACTCAAATACACAAAGCTCTAAATAATGTATGGGTCACAGAAGAACTGATAATGGTGGCCAAACAAATTTAGAACTAAGAGAGGATGAAAATACTATATATTGGAAAAAACCTTGTGGGATGAAACTAAAATATTACTTAGATGGGAATTTAAAAATATTAACTGCTTCCATTAGTAAAGAAGATTTAAAAGTATATAAAATAAGCATTCAATTTATGATAGTTAAAACTGAATAATTCTTTAACGACTATAAAGAAGAAACTAAATACGAAGGAGGAAATTTTAAAAATATAAAGAAATACAAAGACAAGATTAACAATGTTGAAAGATTCACAAGGATAGAATTTTGGTAAGATTATCTAGATAAAAAGAACGGAAGAAAAACATTAGGGCAAAAGCAAGTCATTTCTATAGATTTTAGAAGATAATAAAAGAAAATTAAGGATTTAATGACAATATATTGGAAAACTTAGATGAAATAGTAAAATTTCTAGGAGGGAAAAACGTGTATCAATAAATAACAGAAAAGAAAAAAACCCTAAATTGTCCCAAAGCTGTAACTAGTTGCAGAAGTAGTCAACAAACTAAAGTGCTGGGGATGTAGCTCAGTGGTAGAGCTCTTGCCTAGCTCATGCAAAGCCCTACGTCCAGTTCCTGATACTGGGGGGTGGGCGGAATACATGAGCACTAGGTGATTTATAAATGAAGATTACCAAATTTTCAAAATGCATCTCATTATAGTCTCATATAAAGTCTATTTAAAAAATTTTTTTTTTTCAGGGCTGAGGACTGAACTTGGGGCCTTGCATGTGCTCTGCCAAGTGCTCTGCCACTGAGCTAAATCTCCAACCCCTCATGTAAAGTCTTTTAGAGAATAGAAAAAAGAAATACTTCCAATTCAGTATGTAAAAACAGTTAAATCGCAATATCAAAACATTACAAGGATTGTATGCAAAAGCAAGACAAACGCAAAACTTGTGATTAAGAATAGATGAGAATGCTGCCGTGCGCGGGAAAGGGAATGCGTTATAATTAGGTTGGGCTTATTCCAAGCAGCACAGGTGGCCTAATATTAGAACATTTATAAATCTAATTACATCAGCAGATGAAAAGAGGTAATGCATTTGATTATGTTTAAAATGCAGAAAAGACTTTTAATAAAGAGCTAGCACTTTTTCACAATTAAATACTCTTAGCAAATTAGGACTAGAGGGGGCTCTTAATTTGATAAGAAACATCTATTTAAAAACCTCTGAAAATATTATCATCATGAATGTTTTAGAAACTTAAACACACATGCACATTCACACACACACGTACACACACGTACACACTCATACACATACACACATATACATATTGGGAACAATCAGGGGTGTGGTGTACCATGCCTGTAATCCGAGGACTAGGCAGGAGATTGCAAATTCATAGCCAGCCTGGGCAACTTTGTGGGACCCTTTGTCAAAATAAAAAGGGATGGGGATGTAGCTCCACGGGTAGAACATTCCTAGGTTCAATCCCCAGTGCCACAAAACAAAAATAAACTAAAAAATCAGAAACAAGACAATGATGTTTACTGTTACAACATTTTCCTAGAAATTCTAATCACTACAGTAAAAGAAAAAAATACATAGAATACCAGTTGGGAAGGGTGAGACAAAATAAGAAATATTAAGTGAGGGAATGTGCTCTAACAGCTACTGAGACTTATCATAGCAACATAATTATTGGGACAATGTGTTGATGCAGGGTAGACAGATTGACTGATGGAACTGAACAGACACAGGCACACATGTGTGGAAATATAGAGAATGAAGGTGGCGTTCATCACAGGTCAACGGGGAAAAGGAACACCACTCGGGTGGTTCTGGGATGCTGACTTGTATGGATAAAACGATTACTTCTCATATATACACAGAAAAAGACAAACTCTAGAAAATTGAATGACGTCAGTATGAAAGGCAAAACTTATTACAAAAAAAATGGAGAAAAACCTCTATGATTTTTGGATAACAAAATGTTTAAGGTAGTTGCCAAAAGAGCTATACATACATACGTAGATGTGTGTGCGTGTGTGTGTGTGTGTGTGTGTATGTATGTATATATGTACTAGGGATTGAACTTGGGTGCACTCTAACACTGAGCTACCACCAAAGCCCTTTTGATTTTTATTTTTACGTTTTTTTGAGACGGTATATACAAGTTTCCCAGGCTGACCTCAAACTTGCTATTTCCAGCCCCAGCCTCTGGAGTAGCTAGGATTGCAGGTGTGTGCAACACCTTGACCAGAATACATTGGGGGAAAAACTTATATAAAGCAATAAGAAAAAGGCATATAACTCAGGAAATTATTAAGCAAACACGTGAATAGGCATCTTGCCAAATCTATCAGTCAAAAAATAGAGGAAGATAACTGTAGTCAATTCATGTGCTGGATTGCCATTCAGTGGTGGAAATGAATGAATTATAATTGCTTGTAGCAACATGTCTAAATGTTAATATAATGAGTAAAATAAAATCAACCCAGGAGAGCACATAAGGTATAATTATGTTCACAAAGCTGAAGAATAAACAAAACTAAACAAATTTAGGGAATCATCCAGTTGTTAAAAGTGGACAGAGATTCTGTCCAAGATGAAGCAACGGGGACTAGATTTACCCACCTTCCTGAAATAAGTGAAGTAATTGGAAAAGGTATGTGAAATGGTAACTTTTAAGCCATAGGTTATCACACAGCAGAGGACAGTGATGTCTGAGAAATGGAAAGCCACGTGAGCTCTGCCACTGCCTGGGGTGAGTTTCCAGGCTGTGCTCTTGGCAGGAGCCATCCAGACAGAAAGGATCAGCTCCCTTGAGTGAGAAGATGAAAGTAGGAGCCCTAGTGGGCCAAAGCGGTGCACAGAAAGGTGACGGCTGCGAAGTGTCCCCCTGCACCTTCAGCTGAGGACTGAAGAGTGCATACAAGTGAGGACGTTGCTGAGACTGGGGAAAGATCCCCCAAAAGGAGTACAGGGAGCAATACTTGGAGCTCACATAGGGCTAGAAATGGTCCCACCAGTGAACAGAGGAAAACGTCTTAGCTTGGTGGAGTACTCAGAAGGATTCTGCCTTAGTACCGGGGTAAAATTAGACCTAGGTAAAACTGTGGTTCTGCCTAGCAACTCTTAAAAGCAAAACCAAAAGGGATTAAAGTCTAACAAAGTTCAATAATACAGAAATACAAAAGTATCCAGGACTGAATAAGGCAAATTTATAGTATCTAACATCAAATAAAAAAATTATCATACAAAGAAGTAGGAAAATAGGATATGAAGGGAAAAAATCCAACTGAGCAAATCCAACCCAGAAATGATTTGGAAGATAAAATTAGGAGACAAGACAGTGAAACAATTATAACTGTAGTATTCCATATGTTCAAGGAATAAAAGACTGAACGTGTTAAGAGGAGTCATGAAAGATATAAAAAAGCTGCGTCAACTTCTTGGGATGAAAATTACTCTAAAGTGAAAAACATGCTGGGTGGACTTAGAAGTAGATTTACATTTAAAGAAGAAAGGTAAGTAATCTTAGCTAGGTGTGGAGGCACATGCCTGTAATTCTAGCTAATCTGGAGGCCGAAGCAAGAGCATCGCAATTGGAGGAAACCAAAAACCGGGGCATGTGGCTCAGTGTTAGAGTGCCCCCAGGTTCAATCTCCAGTAGTGGAAGAAAGCAAACCTTGCACATTTCAACAAACTGTCCCTCATGAAACAAGAGAGAAACAAACACTGGGAACAGAAAATTCTGCTTTTTGGAAATTACTGGTACGAGAATAAAAAGACATGTCTCATACTAGACAGAAAAAAATATTTTCAAGTCACATATATAATAAGAGTTTTTAACCAAAATCTAGAAAGAATTGTTAAAAACTTGATAAGAAAACAAACATCTGGTAACAAGCAAAAGATTTTAACAGATGCCTCATCAAAGCAGGTACAAAGGTGACAAACAGGCATTTGAAAAGATGCTCAACATCATTGGTTATTAAATGATATTTGTTGAGTATGGTGGCACACATCCAGTGACTTGGAGGCTGAGGCAGGAGGATTACAAGTTTGAGGCCAACCTCAGCAACTTAGCAAGACCTTGTCTCAAAAAGGGCTGGGGATGTAGTGCAGTGGTAATGTGCACTGGGGTTCAATCCCTAGTATCACACACACACACACAAAAGGAACCATTAAGTGGACTGTGGTGGCACACACTTGTAATCCCAACAACTCAGGAGGCTGAGGCAGGAGGATTGCCACGTTGAAGGCCCATCCTGGCATGGTGCAACACCATTATCTCAGTGACTGACCTGGGAGGTTGAGACCAGCAAGGCCCTCCCTAAACAAGCGAGTTAGACCCTGTTGAGCCAACAAGCAAAAGAAGTTGTGAATATGGCTCAGTGTTTAAACACCCCTGGGTTAAATCCCCACTACCAAAACAAAAGGGCTGGGAGTATAGCTCAGGGTAAAGCTTCTCTGGGTTCAATCCCAAATACCAGGAAAAAAATAACAGGATTGGTGATGAATCTCAGTGGTAAAATGTACCTGGGTTCAATCCCACAAAAACAAAGCAAAACAAAAAATAGGGCTGGGAGTGTAGTTGAGCGGTGGAATTCCCCTGGATACAATGTCACTATCTTGAATATGGTGCTGGTTTGATGGACATGCAAAAACTATTCTGCCGCAGCACATTTTTAAGCAAAGCAAAAGAATTTAGAGATCCATAATTTATGATAGTAGCCTCTGGAGGAGGCAGAGAAGGAATAGAGGTGACGCAGCTAGGACTGGTAATGTTCTACTTCTCAGACTGGGTAGAGGGCTCATCATTTTATGACATGGATAAAAATTTGTTTTACATCAACATTAAATTTAACAAAATGCTACAGGCGGTAAAGAAAATCCTGGCAGAAAGTGCATCTTGTGCTGAGTTAGAGTCGAGAGAAAATGTGGCCTTTAAGGAAAACTGCGAGCAGCTCAATATGTTCAGAGCTGGGAGTGAGAGGTGGGCAGGAAGAGAAGGGGCCAGAGGCCCGCAGGTGCTAGGGAGGACGGGCCTCTGAATGCTGCACCAGGGGGCTCGAACTTCTGTTGTCGATATTGGGAAGCCATGGAGGATTTCATGCAGGGAGGACACAACACTGGATTAGAATTTTAGAATTCTAAACTTCTATATGAGACAGGATGAAGGGGGTTGACACCTGAGCCAGAAGACAGTTAAAATGCTGTTGGAGGGGCTGGAGCGGTGGCTCAACTGTTGCGGCACTTGCCTGGCATGTGCAAATATGCAGGTTCAAACCCCAGCACCACGTATACAACAAAGTGTGTGAGCAACGAAAGCTGCATGAAAAACTAAAGTTGATTCTTTCTCTCTCCCTCTCTCTCTCATTGTCCCTCTCTGTTTAAAAAGGAAAAAAATGCTCTTGGAGTAATCCACAAAGGTTGGGGGTTGTGGAAACAAAGGGATGGACTCAAGAGTTCCAGAAAAGGAGAAAACCCCCAAAAGTGTTATCATAGAAGTCAGGGAGGAGAGCATTTTAAATAAAAGATATATTGGCTACAGTTGTACATCTTGCAGAAAGGGCAAATACAGCTGGATGTAGTAGCAACCACCTTTTCACTCAGTACCTTGGGAGACTGAGGCAGGAGGATTTCAAGTTCAAGATCAGCCTCCATGACTTAGCGATACCCTAGGCAACTTAGACCCTTCCTCAAAATAAACATACTAGGGATCTGGCTCAGTGGCAAAGCACACTTGTGTGTAATCCCCAGTCATTCCCACCACCCACAATAGAAAGTGCAAATACACAGAGACCATCAGAGACCATCGGCTTGCATCAGAAGATCTGACAAAACTTCCTGAGAATATCCCTGCTGGGGTACTGAGAATAGATGCCGGCTGCCCTGGGTTCAACTGAAGGTTGAAGAAATGGAGAACTCTGGCAAGAATTATTTCCAGAAACTAGTCTGTGCCTATGGAGGAGGAAGAGACTTGTGTATTCACAGGGAGAAGGAGAAGTTTAAGATACTACAGATAGAGGGAAAGTGAGAGTTCCCTGAGTTTGGGAATCCAGAGCAGAACCTGAGGGATATGACTTGAAATGGCTCAGTCCCTCTCTAAGACTCTAGAAGAGAGTCTGAGAACCTGCAGGTATAGATGTGATGATTGATGTGGGAGAGGGAATTGGAGATTCAATAGTTTTGATTGTCTGGGTGAAATAAGAGTTGTGCTAACTTCTGAAATTGGGTGTGGAAATTTGAAACACCTATAACCATGTGTTAGAAGCAGCTAACCAAAAACCAAGCAAAAAAAAGCACTGGACAAATACTGCTACAGTTGGGGCTACTGCATATGGTGGTCTAGCTTATGTAATGCACAAGAGTAGAGACAAATATTCTCATAATAGTCTATGTGAATCATACCCTGGAGGGTTGTGAAGTAGGCAATCTAAGAAGCCTCAGCTACAGGTTAGGCTGAGATTAGAAGCCATGAATTTTCAGTAAGAATGATTGGCTCTCTGTGTGTGTGTGTGTGTATTTCTCTAAGAGTGAAACTTTGGATTGATCCCAAACATGCAATGCTGGTGGACTTTTGGGAGCATAGACTATGGAGACAAATGTACGAATATGAATATGGTTGTTAGAAGTGATGGGAATGATGATCTTCAATCTATTCCAGTTCAGATCTCTGTGCACTTCCCTCCCCTCCCCATGCTATGAGTGTTATTAGTTTAGTTGTGTCTTCCACAAAGCTGTGAGTTCCATAATGACGTGACCAGCGTTCATGCCCACTGTATTCCTGCACTTAGGACCTGCATGTATTAAGCACCGCGTCAGCGTCCGTTGCATGGATTGCTAGAAAGATGAGGCTCTGTGGGGAGTTACATCATCACCGTTCATAAACCAGGCTACATGTTAGAGGTTGCCAGTGTATGAGGAAGTAGTAAAAGTAGCACAATTTGTAAAAAGCAGAGTGATAAGCCAGTGGGACAGAAAAGATGTACTATGTATTCTGGAGTTTTAAGGATGGATGACATTGGAATAAAGTTGTAAAGGAGCAGTGAAGGGCTTTTAACTGGATGAGGGCATCTGTGCTTGAGAGTTTAGAAATAGTACAAGCCTGGGATAAAAGTCCCTGGACAGTCCCTGGGCAGTGGGCATTGGGTGAGAGGAAGACCAAGTGCTCAGGTGTTGAGAGGTTTGTCTGGCAGAAGAAACTTTACATGGGAAGATGCTGTGAACCCAAAGCAAGTGTCCTCAGGTAGCCAGAGAGAGGGATGGAGGGATCCAAAACAGACGAGTTAAACCTCAAAGAAGAGAGGACTTTTGAAAGAGGGAGGAAAGACAGTGTTCTAGAAAAATCAGCAGTGTGTGCCTTATAGCTGTTTGCATTTAAGAGAGTGTAGGAGAGGTAGCTCAAGGGTCTATTCTGTTGTAACCAGGCCTTTTTTTTTTTTTTTGCTATAATCCTTGCCCTGAACAGCATATCTTTCTTTATATATAATACATGTTCTATAGCTATGATGTGTTTTTATATTTTAATAAAATTAAAATTATACTATTATAGGAAAACCATAATCTACTGGATTTTAAACTGTAACCAATACATGTTTCCATGCCTGAGGATAGCTTATTCCATTAACCTTTAGTACTGTGACCAGAGGGAAACCTAGAGACACTTTTGCTGGACAGCTTTTTAAATGCAGACCAATAAGCTACTGGCATATAAATACTTTCCATTAGGTCAACTTCAGCACCTTCACAGAAGCTCTGTCCTGTTCCATAAAGTACATGTATGGTAAGTTCACACACTCTTAAAGTGTCAGCAGTATTCTCTTTGACAGGTTAGCATAAGTGTCTCCATTTTATTTTTGCCACTGGATCTATCCTGTACATACCCTACCTGTATTTTCTTCTTTGTTTTCCTGTCTGAACATAGGCATCCATTCCCATCCACCCCCACTTCACATCGTGCACCTGTATGGAAGGGGTCTGTACCAGTGGAGTCCTGTCAGACCCCTCAAAATGGGGCATGTCCAGCCTGGTTCCTAGACATCCTCTTGTGCTATTTGAGTCTTCAGAGATTCTTATCTTATTGCCCCTTTAGGATGAGACTTTCTGGCAAAACTCTCCCTTTTATGAAAAATAACTCTTTACCCACCTAATCCTTTTATGTCATCTATAGCCCTTGACACATTCATGTTTTATCTTGCTGAACTTTTTCATTTAGAGCTTTTTAAAAAAATATCCCACAAGAAGGAAAGTTCCATGAAGGTAGAGCCCCTGCGGTTTGCTTAACATGGAATCGCCAGGTCTTAGCACCCGGTGTGGCACATGGGGCTCCTCTAGAAGTAGTTCTCCCGTCAGGTATGGTGGTGCACGCCTGTAATCCCAGAGTCTTGGGAGGCTGAGGCAGGAGGGATTGCAACTTCAAAGTCAGCCTCAGCAACTTAGTGAGACCCTAAGCAACTTAGTTGCTTAGGGTCTCAAATAAAATAGGGCTGGGGATAGGGCTCAGTGGTTAAGCACCCCTGGGTTCAATCCCCAGTAACAAAAACAAAGCAGTACTCTCAAGCCAGTGTTTGTCAGCTGTTCCCTCATTTTTATTAGAAGGAGTAAAAAAGTACCAACTTTGTGGAGCTATTGTGGCAATAGGTTGGGATGATGCATGCAGAGCACTCAGCACAGCGTCTGTCTCAGGTGTCATAGTCTCAGTAAAAGCAGGTAGTAATTGGATGCATTCTGGGGCCCTCCATCAGGACCTATCCTTGAGACAATTGAGCAGCCAGCTTCCCACTTGCCTTCCCCTTTCCTGAGCAGTAGGTGGCGCTCTGGAGGGTGAGTACAAGGGCTCTGTTAGCTGGCACTAATGAAATAGGCACAGGGTAAAGACCCTGACCTCCTGTTTATACATCTGTTTTTGTTCTCCTGGTGTCTGTGTGGCTTGGCAAGAGTTTCCTCATTGGCTGTGTTTGATTAAAACAGGTTTCACATGGTTAGTTTGCCATTTTTCCTTTTAAAAATCCTCCTTATACTCAGCCCATTGATTTGCAGTGTCTTTGTATAATGTTATCTCATAATGTTGCAAAGGCTTGTAATTGGGGTGAGTGGCTCTGTGCACACAATATAATTGCTTTTTCAGCAGCTTGGAATGTGCCAAAATAATGACCAGATGAACCATTATAATGGGCAATATAGCTAATTGTGGCAGATCTTCAGAGAGCACTATCGTAGCATCACTAAAATGAACAGCAGAAGCCTGGCCATCTGCTAACACACCCCTTCATCGACTAGATTGACTTCTTGTCACTTACTCCACTAGTGCTTGAGGTGCTGCATCATACCCAGGCCTCCAGGAGGTGCTATGGGAGGAAGAAAAGTAGCAGGAGGCGCAGGTATTACACTTGATTGTGCGTCTTTCTGAGAGAGAGAAGATGTATTGGGATAGTGGTGGGTTTTAAATTGTTTTATCATGCAAAAGGGTGACCTGTTTGGATTGAGGTTGGTTGGAGAATACTGGTTGGAGAAGGTAAGCTTAGGGTTTGGTCTTGAGGAAAGTGGGAATATGGGAAATGAGAATTAAGACAGTAGAGGAGAATTGACATGCCAAAACTGAATAAGCCTTGTGGAAGAGTCTCTAAGGAGACAAGTAGCCTAGACTTTAGGAGCTGTGACAGCTGTTATGGGACATGTTTGCTTTTTAGAAGATGTGAAGGACAGATGACTTAAGTTTGAAACCGAGCTTGATCAATTTTGAATGGTTCTGGCATAGCCCCAGGGAATTCAAGGTGTTTTTCTTTCTCTTTTTTGCATATCAAAACAATATAATAGTGTTAAAGAACGAGGTGTGGTGGCACATGCCTGTGATCCCAGTGACTTGGGAGGCTGTAACAGCAGGATCACAAGTTTGAGGCCAGCCTCAGCAATTTAGTGAGACCCTATCTCAAAATAAATAAATAGGACTGGGGACGTAACTCAGTGGTAAAGTGCCCCTGGATTTAATCCCCAGTACCAAAAAATAATATTAGGGAATTGTAATTAAAGAAAATTGTTCACTGTTCATCACCCTAACCCAGGAGTCAACTATGGCCTATAGGCTGAATCTGGCCCACCACTTGCTTTTGTACAGACCATAAACTAAGAACATTATTTTTTTTTTTACATTTTCAAATAGTTGAAGAACATCAAAAGAAAAGACTATTATCTTGTGACATGTGACAGCGATATGAAATTCAAATTTTAGTGTCCATAAGTGAAGTTGTTAGAGCACAGGCATGTTCTATCATTTTCATAATATCTATGGTCACTTTGGGGCTATAATGGCAGAGCTGAATCGCTGTGAAAGAGACTATAAGGCCACTGAAGTCTAAAATACTTAATATCTAGCCTGCTACAGAAAAATACTTGCTAGCTCCTGCCCTAGTCCAACAATTTTTCATTTCTGCCTGTGTTCTTCCAGTCTTTTTCTAGAATATATAAATAACATGTAGCTGTGCTCTCTTCTGTGTACTGCTTTTCTCAGTTGTGAACCTTTTCCTGTAATAGTCACCATAATTATAATTTTAATGAGCTTGTATAGTGCTTTGAAATGTAAAAAATGCTTTATATTCATTATCTTGGATTATTATCACAACAGCCCCTGAGATGAGAGGGAGTGCTCTTGTTTCACGGGACTTTCACAGTGATTAAGTGATGTGCTTAAGATCACAGAGAACATGCAAGTAAAGTCAGGATTTCTGACTTCAAGACCCTTATTCTTTTTATTTCACTGATAATTGTATAACCTTTCCCCAAGTGAATGTAAGTTATTTTAAATGAGCAATTCCTCTATTGTGGGATACATAGCCTGTTCTCAGTTCTTCCTTTTTGCCAGTTGTGTCTCAGTGAACATATTGTATTTGACTGTTTTACATTTTATTTATTTTAAAGGGAGAAATTTAGATTTAACATTTTTCAGCGGAAACCCAATGATATGAGTGAGTAGGGCTGACCTGTAAATGAGGGGTAACTCTAGGGCAAGTCGTCTCACCCATGATCAGAAGCTGACTCCTCAGAGACCAATCTAATTGCCAGAGTCATTTAGCAATTATCAGTGTGGTACCTGTTCATGCCAGGCATGGAGACAGGTAGTTTCTGGGGTCTTGGTATTGAAACTAAGAGTCCCTGCCCTGAAGAAGCTAATTATTGATGTAAGATAATGACTCTGCTTTAAAGGATATAAGAACATAGTTTACTCTGAGCCAAATATGAGCAACCATGGCCTGGATATGTGGATTCGAGTTACTTTGACAAATTCCACTATGTGACTATAAAGTCACAGAACTAAGTCATAAATCAATACATCTACTAATCACATTGGGGTGGCATCAGGCAGGTGGGCTACAGTAAGGTGGGGCAGACTCTTCTGTAAGTTTCAGATGTCATAGTGTCTTAGCTTTAGGGTTGGTAGAGGCTTAGAGGTCTGCCAAGCTTAGCCATACATTCTGAGAAGCTTACCTATTCTTTACAAAAAATGTTAGTTCAGATACAAAATTAAGGTAAATGGTTATTAAAGGGTCAAAGATAGCCTGAGATCATTTTGAGTCTGGACCCACAACATTCCATCTCTCCACAATCACTGTGTTCTAGTCACTGTGCAGTATCTTTGGTGTAGTTGAAGCTTCTGCAGAGAACTTCACAGCTCCCCCGTTGACCAAGCACCACACTGAACACATGTGAGGCTGAAAATTGCGTTATGTCTCATGGGGCTTGGGAAGACTCACGCCTAGGGTCGGATAAAGATGAGGCTGAGTGGGTACGAAAGTGTCTTCAGGAGAGGAGGGGGAGGTAGTTGTTAAAGTGCTAAAGGAAGAAGTCTCCGGATCATATTAATGCTGTTAGACATTATGTTCTGGTTCTGAGTTTTTCTCTTTCAGTCCTTTGTATCTCATATAACATTTGCATGCAACATGAAATAAGAGTAATAAACTCAAAGTGGTGATAATGGAAAGCATAGTATAGACTAAAGAAGAAAAAGTAGCAAATGAAGAAAAGAGGTACCCTAACTGATCAAAACATCCTCTGCATGTGTCATACTCTTCAGTCAATCTCCCCCCTCTCCGTATCTACAGTCATCTGTACTTTACGAGATATTTTGTTATTTTTAAATTCTGATTTTTCTTCTAACCCTAATTTAGTTCCATGACTAAACCCTTTGTAGGGTGGCTTGATCTAATTGATCTAAGATTTTTTTTTTTAAAGGGAGAGAGGAAGAAAGAGAAAGAGAATCAATTTTATTTTTACTTTTTCATCTGGCCTTTATTTTTATAGCACTTAGTTGTGTATATGGTGCTGGGTCCTCGAGCATGCCAGGCAAGTGCCGTAACTGCTGAGCCACTGCTCCAGCCCTGAGATTTGGTTTTTATTTATTTATTTTTTATTTTTATTTTTTTTGAGATTTGGTTTTTAATATCCAAATAATTTTTAGTAATTTGGTTTGTCCTATCCTTTTCGGTATTACCCAGATTTTAGTCTAGGGAGGTAAATTGTGTTACAGAAGTCATAGAACCAAACAGTATCGTGTTGAATATTTTTTATTAACAAAATTATTCCTTTTCCATTTAACAAACATTATTTGCCATTGGGATAGAGACAAAAGTCCAGATTTGTAGAAATTGGAATTCTGTAGGTTTTGTGGACATGCCTATAATCCTGGCAATTCAGGAGGCTAAGGAAAGAGGATGCCAACTTTCAGAATAACCTCAGCAACTTATACCCTGTCTTATAATAAAAGTTAAAAAAAAAAACAGGTCTAGGGATATACCTAAGTGGTTGATCACCCTCTATTCAATTTCCAGTCTCACGTGCGCGCGCGCACACACACACACAAAGTGGGCATAACAAAATCTCATTTCTTAGTTTACAATCAGAAAAAGAAATGGGATGCCAATAAAAGTGTCATTTTGTAATATCATCTTTATATTACCCATTTGTAAAGTATGTATATGGGTTAGCATTTTTGCAATGCTGGGTAACTACTACAAAATAGCTTAGGACTCATCCTTCACTATTTGTCTGATCTGTAGCCTCTTCTCCCCTTGATCACTGTGCTCCGGCCATACAGACCTTCTTGTGGCTACTTGAATCCAAAAGAAAAACCTGCCTTAGTTCCTTGTCATCTGTGTGTGGCTTTTGTCTGCAACGCTCTTTTGTCAAAGAGTTGATTCCTTCATTTGACTGATGTCTCTGCTCTAATGTCAATGATAACTGGCTATCCCTGTCTTTCCTCTTAAAACTGTATCCCTGCCACTTTCCAATCCTTGCATTTTCATTTTCTAAATGGAACTTATCACTACTCAACATTGTATATAAATTGATTTTTCTCTTTTCATTAGAATGTAATTTAAATGTAAACAGGAACTCTCACTGTTATATAGCCAGAATTTAAAATAATGCTTCTCATGTAATAAATGCTCAATAAATATATATTGAAAGAAAAAAGATCTTAATGGTCCATTTAATCAGGAAACATGGGCTCTTAAGGTAACAGTGCCTTATAAGTCACAGTTGTGATTTTCTATAATGGATGCCTTTCATAAAAGTCCCATAGGTCTTTAACCCTGACTTTGCACTAAGAAATGTTGGCCATTGTCCCATAACTACTTTAGATTGTATTGTCACTGATGTTGTTGAGTTGAGGTGTAGGCTTCTTTTCACTTTTGAGTGAAAAGTGAAAGTAATTTAGTAATTCATATAGCTCGCCTAGCATTTAAAAAATCTTTTCTTATAATACAGTTTTCTTTCTTCATTTTTATTGGTTCTTTTTAGTTGTATATGGCAATAGAATATACAATGACATAATTGTAAAGCATGGCGCACACCTTGTTCTAATTCAGTCCTCTATATTTTCCCTTCCCTTCCTCCTGCCATCTGTTATCTTCCCTCTACTTACATTTTTGTTATTTACTAAGTGTTTAAATTTAGTATCTTGTTGATGTGCATGATGGTGCGACTCACGGTGTTACAGTCATATGTCTACATAGGAAAGTCGGGTCTGATTCATTCCATGAACTTTTTCTATTCCATCTCTCCTCCCTCCTTTTCATTCCCCTTTGTCCATTTCTCTGATCTTTTCCTTGTTATGGATTAGCTTAGATATATCAGAGAAAGCATTTGACCTTTGACTTTTTGAGACTGGCTTATTTCATTTAGCCCTATAGCCTCCAGTTCCATCCATTTACCAGCAAATGCCATTAAGTCATTCTTCCTTATAGCTAAATGATAAAGAACACATTTTCTTTGTGCATTGATCTGATGACGGGCACCATGGTTGGCTCCACAGCTCGCCTATAGTAAATTTTCCTGCTGTAAACATTGATGGGGTGACATCACTGTACTATGCTGATTTTCAAATCCTTTGGAGATATACTGAGGAGTGGGATAGCTTGGTCAAATGGTGGCTCCATTAGTATTGTTTTGAGGAATCTCCATATTGCTTTCCAGACTGGTTGTGCCAATTTGTAGTCCCACCAACAATGTACAAGTCTTTTCCCCACACCCTTGCCAACATTTATTGTTATTTGTATTTACGATAATTGCCATTCTGACTGGAGTGAGATGAAGTCTTAGTGTACTTTTAATTTGCATGTCTAATTGCTAGAGATGTTGAACATTTTTTCATATATTTGTTGACCATTTGTATTTCTTTTGAGAAATGTGTTTTCTTTTTACTTATTTAAAAAAAAGTTTTTTTGCAGTACTGGGCATTGAACCTAGGGGCACTCTACCACCGAGCAGCATCCCTAGTCCTTTGTTTTTTTTTTTTTTTAATTTTGAGACAAAGTTTCAAAAAGTTGCCCAATCTGGCCTCCGAATTTATGATCTTCCTACCTTAGCCTGTAGAGTCACTGGGATTGTAGGCATGCAATACCACACCCAGTTCATAACTTTCTTTTAAGAGTTTCCCATCCTTTAAAAAATTTCTTTGTGAAATAATGTTCCCTTTTATGTACAGTTTTTTTCCAAAGTGAATTCTTTTTAAGGAATGCCTTGTAGCAAGTTCAACTTGTCTTAAAACTCCAAGTCTCCAAAATTCCTAGTGTATACCTCCAGTGAGGTCTCTTTGGGTTCTAATATTTGACCAATTTTGATAAACTCACCATGAATACTGTTGCCATGGAGACTATAATAGGGATTTTCCACTCTAAAACCTAGAATTTTTCTTTATCTAAAATATACCACATAATGAGAGAGTTATGTTTTGGGGGTAGCATAGAATCTGAACTTTTCTAAATATAATGACTTAGTTTAAGTCAGGTAGGAGGTTTTGTTGAGCAAACAGTCATATTGGAAGCATGATTAATAAAAAAAAATCATCATCATTTATAGTTTTACTAAAGTCATTAAGTTTAGCACTACTCTCATGATTTAAAGAAATATACCAAAGTAAATTCCAAATATCTCAGACAATATACAAAGGTATTCAGGACTATAAGAAATGTTTGTTAGAGGGGTTTTGGGGTTCATTTACATAGAGTTCTTGATTGCTGACATAGTTAAAGATGAGTATCATTTAATTATTCTGAAGTCCAAGTGATGTGTCCTCACATCTCAATTTGGACACATTTGAAGTAAGAAATGTGAACCCAAGAGTTTACCCTGTAAAGTTTTGTAAGGCAAGCTGCTTACTATTAATTGACAAGTAAGACCCTACTATAAAGAATCTTTGATTTGGTTTCTCTTCCAATAGATGAAACTACCTGTTTTATCTTTTTCCCCCTAGTGAATTAGTTTTTCCCCTCTGAACAAAATGTCTGTGAAAAATGATTCATGGTTTTAGAGGTTTCAATCTTTGCTCAGCTGTGAGGCAGCACATCACAGTGGAAGGGTGTGGTAAAGCCAGGTTGTCACCTCATGGCAGGCAGGAAACAGAAGAGGAGAGAGGAAGAAGGGGCCTGAGACAAGATGCAGGCCCCAGGGCACATCCTTAAGAACCCACTCCCTCCAAGGAGTCTCCTGCGCTTTGTACCACCTCCCAAAAGTTTTAAAGCATTTTGTTAAATAAGATAATTATGAAATAAAACCACAGTGATGAAACACATTTCAAAGACTTGAAGCCTGAGAAACAATAGACTGGTTTTATTTATTTTTTGGGGTAAATAACCTAATATAAAGAAAAACTTCTCACAATTTCCTATTGAGAGTAAATCATTGCTATAGAAAAAAAAAAAAAAAAACTAGTCATTTAAACAAAGAGGAGCTGGAGCAGTGGCTCAGCGATTACAGTGCTTGCCCGGCATGCACTAGCTTGTGGGTTTGAATCCCAGCACCACTTACACAATGAAGTGTTAGAGCAATGAAAGCCACATGAAAAACTAAATAAAATTGATTCTCTCTCTCTCTCTCTCTTACTGTCTCTCAAAAAAAAGATGCTTTGACACCTTTTTAAACCTTTCCCAACTTGTTACTTGTTCAAAACTTTAGTTTTTACTGCACTTCTCTGTTCTATTTTGGAGCCACAAAATAGGTCCTTATCATTAGGACCACACCACCACCTCTTCTTTTTCCCTCAACACTTTCTCATATTCTATAACATTTTTGAAAAATATGTCTCATTTTATCATGCATTGTTTCGCTTCCCTTAGTTTTGGTTGTCAATCCATAGCAATCAGGTAAACTAATGATTTTTAGAAGTATGTGCTTTTGCATAAGTTTTTAGGTGTTGAAATGGATCCAAATATATTTAATGTATTTAATAAGTTAAATAGTTGTTGTTCTATGGTCCTGAGAGTTTGCAAGCCTTTGTTATGTAATAGCTAGGAAACAAGACTTTAAAAATACTAAGTTGTAGTATATGATCCACATACCTGGTTGTGTTTCATGAACACCAGGTGTTTGCAGTTATTTTTTTCTTTCTTTTCTTCTTCTTCGTCTTATTTTTTTTTTTTTTTTGCTTATCTTTCCTACTCTCTGTTCCATAGTCTCCCCTCCAATCCCTATGTAATCAATATTACCAATCTAGTTGGTATCTTTCTATACCTTTCTCTGTATACATATGTTAGCTTTTCTTTGCTGTGTGACTGACAAGAATTTAGAGGAGGAAACATTTATTTTGGGCTCATGGTTTCAGAGATTCAGTCCATGGTCAACCAACCCTATTGCTCTGGGTCTGAGGTGAAACAGAATATCATGGGCATGCAGAGAAAAGCTAATAGCAGCTAGGAAGGAGAGAGAGAAGGCAGGGACAAAATATAATCCTACAGTTACCACCCAGTGATCCATCTGAATTACATAATCCATCAAATGTAGTAATCCACTGACTAGGTCACAGCTCCCATGATCCAATCATTTCACCTTCATTGTTTAATTATAGGAGTTTATGAGGGAACACCTCATATCCAACCAATTGATTACATAATGCAAAAGCAAAATGTCAAGTTATACAGGACTTGGTCTGGAGCAATGGCTCAGTGGTTGGAGCACTTGCCTGGCATGTGTTAGGACCCAGGTTTGAACCCCAGCACCACATATACAACTAAGTGATGTAGAAACAATGGCCAGATGGAAAGATAAATAAACTTGTTTATCTTTCTTTCTGTCTTAGGAAAAAAATATATATATGCCTTAAAGTTACATTTAATAACTGATGTTTTAACATTTTAACTTAAAAATACCCTGGATATCTAATGACTATTATTGAATTTAGTGCAATATAACCTTAATATTTTAGGTTACTGAGGATTTCTGAGGCTATGAGGAATTCATTTATAAGTGTTTTTCCCATTTGCATTTATCTAGTCTTAACCGTTGTCTGAGTAGCTTGCAGGAATTTTGAGGCATTAAGCAAAGCTAGTTAGCTATCTAACATATTTTTAACAGTGTGTTGACATTAGGCAATCTTTATCTAACAGGAGTTCTATAATGTTAAATATATGGGTATTTTATTGGTTAGAAGACAGCTGCTGTCCTTTCTTTTTGTCTTCATTCCTACCTCCTCTGGCTCTCTTTTTCTTTCTCAAACCTAGGGCTACCCTGACACTAAGCTACATCCCCAGTCCTTTATTTTTAGACAAGGTCTTACTATGTTGCTCAGACTGGCTTCTAACTTTTGATCCTCCTGCCTCAACTTCCCGTGTAGCTACAATTATAGGCAAGTGCCGTTGTGCCAGGCACACAGCTGCTTTTTATTAAACCAACATTGAATAGGTCTTATCTACTCAAGACTTCCTCAAGTCACATAAATCTTGAAAAGCATTTTGGGTCTTTATTTTTAATTTGTGAATAACCATTTATTGTAAGTCAATCAATGTGATAACAATTAAACAATATAAAATATGAGCACATGTGTGGAAGCAGCATACAACACATACATACTCAAACACATGTATAGAAATGGAAAACAAAAATTTTATAGTTTTCATTTGGATTCATAATTTGCCAGTTTTCAAAGTTTTGGGTGTTTTTTGTTTTTTCCTTTAGATTCTGGATTCAAAAGCAATCCTTAATCCTAAATTTATACTTCCAAAGGTATGACTTAGTTAAAAGAAGGCAGCAATTTCATATCTCAAAGACACGGAACTTAGCCTTCCTCAATGGTATTTAGGTTAAGTAAAGGCAGAGTGAAAGCAAAAAGCACCAGAAAGGACCATAAGATGCTTCCTTGAGTGCAATTCTAGTAAAGAGTCCAGAAAATACAACTCATTTTCTTTACCCATTCATCAGTTGTTGGGATTCTAGGCTGGTTCCATAACTTGGCTATTGTGGATTGTACTGCTGTGATCATTGGTATTTTGCATGAATCAATGTAGTATTGCTGATTTTAGCTCTTTTGGGTAAACATCAAGAAGTGGGGACAGCTAGGTCATATGATGGTTCAATTCCTAGCATTCCTAGTCTTTTTTTTTTTTTTTTTTTAAGAAAGAAGGGACAGTGAGAGGAAGAGAGAAGCAATTTTTATTTGGGTTTACATGTGACTTTCACTCCTCAGACACTTTGTTGTGTACGTGCTGCTGGGATCTGAACTCGAGTCCTTGGGCATGCTAGGCAAGTACCGTAACCACTGAGCCACGGCTCCAGCCCCCTGCCCCATTCCTAGTCTTTTGAGGAATCTCCATACTGCTTTCCCAAGTGGTTGTACTAATTTTCAGTCCCAACAACAAACATATAAGTGTACCTTTTCTCCACATCCTCATCTGCAATTATCATTATTTGTATTCATTTTTTTTCTTTTTTTAAGAAAGAGGGGACAGTGAGAGAGAGAATCGATTTTTTATTTAGTTTTTCATGTGACTTTCATTCCTCAGACTCTTCATTGTGTACATGGTGCTGGGGTTTGAACTCGAGTAATCACGCATGCCAGGCAAACGCTGTAACCCCCAAGCCATTGCTCCAGCCCCTATTTTTTGTATTCTTGATTATTGCCATTATGACTGGGGTGAGGTGAATATTGGCTTCAGGAATTATTATAAAGAAAATAGTGTTTTCTTTTCATGGATTCATTGTTGAAAGTTGCCTGATTTTAGAGAATGTAACCCAATAAACTGTATGTGGGGATCAAATTAACATGTCTCACTGCATCAAAATGTATACATGACTGGTCAGAAGTGTGGGTTTGTATATGCACATGTGTATGTGTGTGTAACATAAATTTTACATTTTTCATTAAATTTTACATTTTACATTAAATTTTACATTTTTCAAAGTCCTTATAAATTGAGGCTCTGTAATTATCAAACATAAATACAACTGGTAACAAATGGCTGCTTTTCTCCAAATATTTTCCCTCTATAATGGAGGAATGGCAAGAGAAAAAGACTAAATCTTGCAATCCATTGTTCTGAGACAGTAAAGGGTATCCAAATTAACCAGCTCAGAATGTAACAAGAACCATCAACCAAACATGGAGATCCGGGGCCTCCATCAAGGAGGTGATCTGGATATGGGCACAGCACCCATGCTGTGCCTGGTGTTCATCTGGGCGACTCATTTGGTACAAATGGATCATCCTGGGGCCCCATGTTGAAAACTGTCCATGTAAAATAATGACTGCTTTAAAAGAAATAAGAAAATGGTTTATTCTGATTCAAATAAGAGTGACCATGGCCCAGGCACCTGGATTCAAGTTACACTGAATGACAAGGTCCACTGTGGAAGAGGTTACATGACTTTTCATAGTCACAGAACAAAAGAGCCATAAAAAATACATATACCAATCACAATGGTGTGAGAATCAGGAAGGTGACTACAGCGAGGTGAGACAATCTCTTCGACAGCTTTCAGATATCTTGGCTTTAACGTTGGGGGAGGCTAGAGGTCTGCTAAGCTTAGCTGTGTATTCTGAGAAGATTGTCTATGAGTTACAAGAATGTGAGATCAGATACAAAAATTAAGGTAACTGGTTAATGAAGGGCCAAAGATAGCCCGAGATCATTTTGACTCAGGACCTACGACATCCCATCTCTCCACAATGATGACATTTTAGTCACTCTGCAGGATCTTCTGTATAGATGAGGCTTCTGCAGAGAGTTTCAGTTCACATCACTGTGTACAGGATTGTGAAGGGATAAAGAAGTCAGCCAGGCTACGGCAAGGTGGTGACTTCACAGCAGGGATTTGTGCTGGGTGCCTGGGTATAGGGACCATTCTGGCTGGCAGGTCAAGGAAGAGTTTTAAAGTGAAGGGTAAGTGGGGAGTTGGCCAGTGAACAGGGAGAGAGAGGACAGTGAGAAGAGACATCATTCCTGTCATGGGGACCAGCCTATGTGAAGAAGGTAGTAAGACAGATTAGGGTACATCTGAGAATTCAAGTCCCTGAGTAAGGGTGTTTGAGAAGGTGGAGGGGAGAGGAAGCAGGTAAGTCCCATCCTAAAGTCCATATACTTGGAGGTTGTGCCAGGTGGTGAGAACAGTGCAGGCAGAGAATAAAGCATATATTTTCTGCTTATTCTCTCTTGCGCTGTCACTGAAGCCCTAGACAGTACATCTCTGCATCTTAAAGTTGGATGAGTAATACAGGACCAGAAGTGTCTCAGTGGCTGCCTCCCTCACAAACAAATGCCCTAGTTTTTCTAACAGTGAAGCAGATGGAAAAAGATTTCTGACTCTGAAACATGGTTTCTGCCCTGAGCTTTCTCTAGGGAGGGGCTTGGCAGCTTGCGTCCCTGAGGCCAGCCAGTGTGCCTCTAGGCTGCCAGGACACCAGTTGCTCCCAATCCCCAAAGAAAGTGCAAGCCATGCCTCAGGCCACCAGGAATGTGCTTGGACCTGCAGAAGATATAAAGTCTGACCTTCATGGTGCAATTCCTCCAATATGTTTGCAGAATTGTTTTATGAAGGCTGGGTGGGGTAATATTCAGGGAGGAGCTTCATAAACTGTTAAGTGGCAGGTAGATGCTGTGTATTCATCCCTGAAGTCCTGTGGCACTGGCAGCGTTCTGGGTGCTGAGGATAGGGCAGTGCCCAGGGGGACAGTCCACAGCATAGAGCCTACAGTATGCTAATGGGCTTGATGCCTGGAGGAAAAGGAAATGGGGAGAAGCAGTAGGGTCTGTTGGATTGGGGATTATAATTTAGATGGGGTGTCAGGAAAGACCTCTTTGGAGAAGGTAACTTTTGAGAAACAACTGCAAGGTGAGGGAGTGAGGAAAAATTCTCCTGGAAGGATTTTGGCTTTCATCTTGAGAAGCCCTTGGAAGGCCTATTTGTTAGGACTCTTTTCTTTCCCTGCTGTGGCCTGCTAGCCACTTCGAGCAGGCAGCTTGAGTCTGAAACTGTCTTTGCTACTTACTTGCTTTGTCATCTTGGATATGTGATGTAACCTTTCTGTGCTGAGGGTTCCTTCTTAGTAACATTAAACACACACACTCATTGAAAAAAAAAAAAAGCACCCACAATTTTAAAGTCCTACAGTCTAGGAACTCAAACAGGTATTTGTGTACCAGTGTTTTTAGGAGAATTATTCATAGTACTCAAATTGTCTTCAAACGTTCATGGATAAATGATGTGGAGTATACACCTGAGATAGTACTCATCCACAAAAAAGATAAATAAAATTTGGACACATGCAATAACATGGTGAGCCCTGAGACTCTGCTATGTAGAATAACCCAGATACGAGAGGGCAAATATCCTGGCATCCATTTTCATGAAAGACCAACTGGTAGAGACAAAGTAGAGTCAAGGTGACCAGGGGCTGGGGGAGGAGAGAATGGGGAGTTGTTTCACAGGTACTGATTTTCAGTGTGGGAAGATGAAAATGTTCTGGAGGTGAAGGTGGCAATGGTTGTACTTCAGTGTGTGTTGGGCTGGGTAATTGTAGCGCAGTGGTATAGCACTTGGGTTGCTTGCATGAGACACTGATTAACACACACATAATAATGTGAAAGTACTCAATGCCGCTAAACTATACAATTAAAATGGTTAAAGTAGTCCATTTTTGTATATCTTTCTGCAAAATAATAATAGTGCAGCCTGTTTTTTTTTTTTCCTCCTCCTAGATTTGCCATATGGAGCGAAGTGCAGTCTGGAAACCAGGGTTTTTATCTCAGCTTTGTCACTTTATGCTCTGTCACTGGAATGAGTCACCTTTGTCCCTGTCTGTCTGATGAGGGTTGTGGGCTAGGTGATCTCTGGGGCCCCTTTTGATCCTAAGCCATATGAACTCCTAAACCGAGGCTTTTATCCTAGCCCTCCGTTTAGATCTGGGCTGTTTGGCCATCCTGTCCGTTGGCAGCTTGGCAGCTTCCTTTGGCCATCTGCTTTCTGGCCTGGGGCAGTGCAGCTCTGCTTGCCTAGAGGGCCTTTACAACTGATGATTCTGTTCTGTACAAATATGGGATTGTATTTTAGTGTCATCAGTAAGGGATTTAAATTACTATCCATAAATGCATCATGACTTTCAAAAACCATTTCTAAAACATACCACTATTGCCACTAGCACTCATTGAATTTTAACTTTCCAAACACCATCTTTATGAGTTATTTTGCTAGAGCTTCATGCCAGTTCTGGGCATGAGGTGGGAGTTGGACCTCAGAGTGGCCCCCAGTTAGGTCACTGACTTTTAGGTCGGTATCTTTCCCTCTCTGGGCCTCAGTGGCCTTCTGTGAGGTTGGGCTGAGAATCTTGAGTCTTTTAGTGCCTACTTATCAGGAGTGAAGTGATTTGGATAATAACAGCACTTAAAGCTGAAGTAAGCTCTCTGGGCTTGCTGTGTGGGGGCAAAGCTGTAGCTACTGAGTCCTCCCAAATGTACATACTGTACTTTCCTGCCTAGTCCCAGAAGGTCATCACCCTACCTATCTGCAGGTCACCTTTTAGGAGCTCAGAGTTCTCAGTCTGCACAAAGACAACAGGGACTGAACCTAAGCTTTTTCATGGCATTTACCTTTGGGGATGGAAGGAAGTGTATTTTTATTCTATCGTGGCTTTAATTTTTTTTTTCTGCTATGTACACATAGCCTGTTTGCTGCTTAAAAAGACAGACACCAAAGACCTTTGTTCTTTCTGATATGTGGAAGCTAATCTAAAATAAGGAAAAGATCAGGAATAGTCAACGGGGAAGGATATGCAGTAAGGAGGAATGAAATAGGGAAAGCTAATGGAAGGAATCAGACTTATTCATGTTCGTATATGAGTGTATCATAGTGAATCTCATCAACATATATTTCAACAAGTCACCAAAAAAATAAATAAACACTATTTAGTAAATAGAGGGAAGAGAAGGGGGAGGTAAATGGGATACTGGAGGTTGAATTAGAAAAATTTATACTGCATCATTTTATAAAATGTTGATGTTTATCCTATTGTCAAGTGTATCAAAAAAGAATGGGGTGGGAAGAAGAGAGGGGAAGGGAAATACTGTAAATTAGTTAAAACAAGGTGCGCTTAAAGTTTTTATAAGTATGTCATTCTATATACTATTGTCATGTATGTTAAAAATAACATGTGTTCATAGGTATAAGGATTATGTCAGTATACTTGGGTATAATAGAATAAATATATATCCCAGAAAGACAGGCAAAGGACCAGGGGACAGGAGGAGGAAGGTAGGGGAGTGCCGAGGGAGGGATGCTGGCCAAAGTGTATTGTTGTACTGTGTGCAAGTATGAATATTCAACAACAAATCCCATCATTATAATGCACTAATAAAAATTGAAAAAAAAGACAGGCTCATTAGTTTCCTTTTATTAGAGTCAGGTTAACTTTGGGAGAGGATTTTCTGAATCAGTGGGAGAGCAGGAGGCTGGTTTGGCTATGTCTTGGCAACAGCCTTGGAGAGAGTTTTATTTCATTGTTCATTTTTAAAAACTCTGTGCTGGGCATGGTAGTACTCACCTGTAATCCCAGTGGCTTGGGAGGCTGAGGCAAGAGCATTGCAAGTTCAAAGCCAGCCTCAGCAATTTAGCGAGGCCCTAAGCAACTTAGACCCTGTCTCAAAATAAATAAAGGACTGGGGAGGTGGCACTGGGTTCAATTCTTGGTACCAAAATAAATATATAAAAGTCTGATTGTAATCAACAGACAATTCATCACTTAAGGCTACTTCTCTAATAGTTAACTCATAAAAAAATCCATGTATTTGCCCTGGGCACAGTGGTACACACCTGTAATCCCAGGAACTAGGGAGGCTGAGGCAGGAGAATTGCAAGTTCAAAGCCAGCCTCAGCAACTTAGCAAGGCCCTGAGTAACTTAGTGAGATCCTGTCTCAAAATAAAATAAAAAAATAAAGAAAAGGGCTGGGGATGTGACTCATTGATTTAGCACTCTTGGGTTCAATCCCCAGTACCAAATATAAATATATATATATATTTTTTTTTCACATAAAATGAAGTGAGAATTGTTGTGTTTATCCTATCAATAGATGTGAGAATTAAGTGAATTAATGCACATCAGAATAATAGGGATGCTTGGAATATTATAAGTGCTTCATAAATTTTTGTGATTTGCAATTACTTAGCAGAATTAGGTTGACAGATCAAGGCTACATAAAACTTTTCCATTAAAATAAACTTTGAAGTGGTATGCTATTTAATTTCTTATCATTATGGTCAATGATCTTTTTTTAAAAATTTCTTATTAATGAGTTGAGTTATTGTACAATCATAAATGCATATAAAGTTAACAATATGATATGCATTTGCTCCTAAACCAGAGTTACCCCACCTCGCCCATACCCTAGTCTCTTGATTCTTCTATATTTCACCCCTACAACTGATAGAAATGTTTAGATTCTGAATTTTCTAGTATTAAATTATTGTATAAGTTTTATTTGGATTCTTGGTAGAGAAAAGAGTATGCTACTTTGTTGATGGTCTCCCTATCCTCCCTCCCTTTGCCCTCCTCCTTCTCCCCTACAAATCTAGATTATATGTTGCTGTCCTTTGCTGAGTCTCATACATGAGTTTGACAACCTTTTACCCAAGACTAGGTTTTGCTTTAGCTTCCACAAATGAGGGAAACCAATGATCTTTTAAAGGAAATTAGAAATGCAAATACTTAGGTATAAATTGAATTGTTGGTTTTCCTCATTTCAGACATCCTGGGGATTTTTTAAATATCTTTATCAAAATTAGACAAAGCTGATTGTTACTTCCAGAGCTCTGTGTGTCTAGAAGCACAAGTCCAGTATCCCTGCCCACTTTCCTGCAGCTTACTCAGCTGCTTTGGTTGATTATATTTGATCAAACTTTGCTTGTTAGCAACTATTTGGAAAGGGACATTATTCTCCCTCTTGATTAATCCTTTTCTAGTGACTACTTTCTGATAATTCACATCTTTTCAGCGAGGAGGAAATAATTTCTCCTTTTTGTGATTCTTCTTTTTTAGCTTAATTTTTGTAGCAGGAAGAGAGAATGGTGGCCAGCACTTGGGTACCAACAATTAATACTTGAACAAGTGTTAACTTCATATAGCAGCATTTCCCTAAAGTGGAAAAATGAAGCTCAGAGAGTTTGGAAGATTTACTGGGGTCATGGAGCTAGCAAAAGTATGTAGGACAGGGCCTGGCCCCAAGCCTGTGCTCTGAATTTGAATGAAATCCCATGTAAGACTCCTCATGTTGGCCTTGTTTTTCTAATCAGAAGACAATTTCTTTTCTCTGGATTGTCTCTTATTCCCTTATTCTCCAAAACTGTAGGAATTGGGAATTGTTTTTTTTTTTTTTTCTTAATTTTTATTTTTAACCAGGGGGTGTACCCAGGGGTACTAAGTTGCTAAGGCTGGCTTTGGACTTGTGATCCTCCTGCCTCAGCCTCCTGAGTCACTGGGATTATATGCCTGTGTCACCATGCCTGGCTGCTATTGGTTATTTTAATCCAACACAGAAGGGTGACTCTTTTGACTTCTGTTTCCAGAAATTTTAGAACTGTATATTTACTGTAAGTCTCTTAAAGGTGTCATAATTTCTCTTTAGGACATTTACAGAGACTTATCCTCAGGAAGCTAGATGGCAGTAGAGTGGAGCTCCATGCATGCCAGTTGCTTCAGAGAATGGGAGAGTCTAGGGTGATTGGTAAGCTTGTCACCATTCACTGCTGAGGAAAGAGGAATGGCCCTCAAGAGCTTTGAATCTGTGAAAATCGGACAGTTAAAAACCAAGAATATGAAAGACAAAGCACTGACCATTGTCCTAGTGGGAGGAGCATCCTTATGACCTTCAACCTAGGAATCCCTGTGTTAGGACCATGCTGAGAGTCATCTTTTTTTCCCTGTGCTTTTCTTAATCATACCAAGAACTGTTCTGACACACCCAGCGTGTCCTCCATAGGAGCCTGCTTTGGTTTTCCTGAGGTCCCTGAGAGGTGTGACCACTGGTTTGACAAGCTCTTTTCCTGAGGGTGCTCTGCTCCATCCCCAGGGCTTTGGTTTGCCCCTACAAGATGAGCTGGTCCCCAGGCAGTAGGAATAGGTAATACCCTGCCTAGTTCTCAAAGATACAACCCAGGGATTTGAGCTATTAACCATGCTAGGGCCCTCAAATTCTATGGGACTGTTTGTACATCAAAATTGGCAACTTCAGCCTTCCCTTCTCATCCTTCAACTCCCCTGTGGGGGACTATACCACAAATCCCTGGTGCTTGTTAGCGGGCTACATATTGGAGGGCTTCTACCTTCTTACTTAAAGCTTCATCTTGGGTATGGATGAGACTGAAGTGGATTATGTTTGGGGAGAGAGTGTGGGTGTCTTTTAAAGTCAAATCAGACTGCTTAGGAAATTTTATATCCTATCTGCTTTAAATAGTGTTAGCTAGGCAAGGAGGTGAAAACTTGTAATCTTAGCAATTCAGGAGGCTGAGGCAAGATTGCAAGTTCCAGACCAGATGTGTCAACTAAGTGAGACCCTGTCTCAAAAAGATCTGGAGGTGTTGCTCAATGGTATAGCACCCCTGGGTTCAATCCCTAGTACCTGAAGAAATGTTATTGCTGTGGCCTGGAAGTCTTAGCTGCTTCCTTGCTACTTTGAATCTTCGTAGTCAAAGTAATATTTTTCTCATGTCTATCTGATTTTGTAACAAGAGCTTGCTTAGGCCAGGGGTATGTTAAGACCAATATTCTAATGAGGTTCCAATGCCAAAAACACCTACAGACCTGACCCTCATGAAAGTTTTTTATATTTTCATTTATGCCAGACCCTGACCTGCTGTCTTCTCTGAGAACTTAAACACATTAGTCTAAATAGGGCATAGCTAACCCTGCTTCAGTGTCAGAACTGCAGGACACAACATAATTTAATTGCCTCCATCAGTATAAGAGAAAATACATTCCAAATTACTTGGATTCATTACACTTCTCTGAAAAAAGAAAACCTGAGATTAGTATTCTGAGATGATGGACATGAAGCTTGATTCTTTATTCCTTATCCTTTGGATTTTATTTGACCAATGATAAAGATTTCAATTTTCAGAAAAGCCTGGTAGTATGATATCACCACTGAATGCACAGTTTCCGTCATCATTTGAATTGTAAACAAAGACGATGTTAAGCTATTATTTTGAACCTTGCTTCAATGATTGTTTTCTATGGAGATTGTAGATATGCTTTCTGGATAACATGATTAGATTAAAAAAATGGAAAGTTGTAAGTGATTCCAGTTTTGGTTAAAAGTTCTCCTATATGCAGTAACCACATCCTTTCCCTAAAGGTGGGCAACAGACCTATTAAATGATTGAACAGAAAACTCTCTTCATATATAGCCATAGGACTTGCACTAATTCAGTTCTATGGTTGCAGCTAATTTGTGTTTGCTGCCATGTTATGGTTTATGGGCTGTGTTTTCTCTCTGGTCTGATTGGAGGTATGTGAGGGCAGGGGAGTGAGTCTCCCTTGTTTTCTCCATCCCTGGTAGCTCTTGGCTCTTCCTGTCCTAGGTTTTTGGGAAGTGATTGGCAAATTGAATTAATCCTAAAGTAAAATGTTGAAACAATGAAAGGAAAGCAAACTCTATTTAGGCTTTAGTGAGTAACTTCCAATAAAATCTGATAAGTTAGTTTATTCCATTATGAAGATGAAATGACCCTGCACTTCTCAGAATGGTGAGATCTTCATGGAACACTTATTCTGGAAGTCATCTCTGTTTTAAAGACATCAAACAAGCTACTTTCTCTTAATAAAGTAGTAAATCCTTGTATCAATGGTCTCCAGAAAAAAACAGAATATATATAAAAGAGTCTTTTAGATTGGCTCACAGCATTACAGATGCTGATAAATTCCATGATGGCTGGCTGCAGACGGGGGGGTGGGGTGGTCAGGTTAGTAGGGTGGTTCCATCCAAGATGTGAGAAGCTTTATCCTCAATGGAGAAAAACTGAAAGCATTTCCACTGAATTCAGGTACTAGACAAGGCTGTCCACGTTCCCCACTCTTGTTCAATATAGTCCTTGAAACCCTTGCCAGAGCTATCAGACAAGACAAGGAAATCAAAGGTATTCGTATAGGAAAAGAGGAAGTTAAGTTATCTCTATTCACTGATGACATGATTCTATACCTAGAAGACCCAATATCATCGGCCAGAAAACTCCTAGAGCTTATAGATGATTTCAGCAAAGTAGCTGGCTACCAGATCAACTCCAGTAAATCTCTAGTTTTCCTTTACTCTAGCAACAAAACCACAGAGGAAGAAATCAGGAAATCTCTCCCATTCACCATCTCCTCCAAAAAAATGAAATACTTGGGCATTAACCTTACAAAGGATGTTAAGGAACTCTTCAAAGAAAACTATCAAACACTAAAAAAAGAAATTACAGAAGACCTGAGTATATGGAAAAACATTCCATGCTCATGGTTAGGCAGAATCAATATAATAAAAATGGCCATTCTACCCAAAACCCTATATAGATTTAATGCAATCCCCATCAAGATACCTATGCATTCTTCAGAGATATAGAAAAAGCAATTCTCAAGTTCATATGGAATAACAGGAGACCCAGACTAGCCAAAACAGTACAGGAAGGAAGAAGTAGGGGGGGTATCTCAATTCCTGACCTGAAATTATACTACAGAGCCATAGTAGCAAAAACAGCATGGTATTGGTATCAAAACAGAACCGAAGATCAGTGGAACAGAATAGAAGATCCTGAGACAAACCCCCATATCTTTAACTATTTGATATTTGATAAAGGGTGCAAAAGCATAGTGTGGAAGAAAGACAGCCTGTTCAACAAATGGTGTTGGACAAACTGGACAGCCATTTGTAGACAACTGA
>PVKS010022978.1:0-32970 GCA_004027875.1 Aplodontia rufa
CCCTTTCTGCTCACCTAGTGGGGTGGGGCCTTCAAAGGGCAGCTCTTTTACCCTTTGAAGCCCCTGCCCCACTAGCCTGTTATCCATGTGGTCTGGGGCCACCCAAGCCTCTAGGATGCCAGAGTCACAGTGTGAGCACATAAGCCATTTCACCCTGATTGCCTCTGTGACACATTGGAGGGTGGACATGTGACCAAGTACAGCTAATCTATGGCACAACTTACAGCAGGACTATGGAGAGACCCTGCCTCCTACTTGAATGGAGAGGTCCAAGTGGGCATTGTGCCTTGTTCGGGTGTTTGGTGGAAACTTCTTTAGGTTTTCTCCTCTCAGTACGATGTTGGCCTTGGGTTGGTCCTACGTGGCCTTTAATGTTGAGTTAAGTTACTTGCATTCTAGTATTTTAAACAAGTACTCAACTTTATTTAATGCTTTTTCTGCATCTATTCAGATAATTATATGATTCTTGCCCTTAACTCTATTTATGTAGTAAATTACATTTTTTTTTTATTTGTGTGTGTTGATCCAACCTAGCTTCCCTGGGTAAAACCTATTCAGTCATGGTGCACTAACTCCTAAATATGCTTTTAAATGTGCTTTGCCAATATTGTATCAAGGATTTTTGTGTCTATGTCCATCAGGGATATTATTCTGAAGTTCTCTTTCCTTGATTTGTTTTTGTCCAGTTCTGGTATCAGGGTGATACAGGCTTCGTAGAATAGATTTGGAAACGTTCCTTCCCTTTTTAGTTCGTGTAATCATTTGAAGAGGATTGGCATTAGTTCTTCTCTATAGGTCTGGAAGGACTTGGCTTCAGATCCATCTGGTCCTGGGTTTTCTTTGTTGGAAGGCTTTTGATAGCTGCTTCTGTTTTGTTGTTTGATATTGGTCTGCTTGAATTGAATTGTCTATATGGTCATGGTTCCATTTGGGTATGTCATATGTCTCTAGGAATCTGTCAATATCTTCAAGATCTTTTAGGTATTGTGGAATAAATTTCCAAAATAGTTTCTAATGGTCCTCTGGAATTCAGTAGAGTCTGTGATGATACCATCCCCTTTTTCCTCTTGATTTTATCATTTTCAGTCTTCTCTTTCTTTTGGTTAGTTTAGCATCCATCTTGTTTATCTTTCCAAAGAACCAACTCTTGTTTCATTGATCCTTTTTATTACCAATTTCATTAATTTCAGCTGTGATTGTATTTATTTCCTCTATTTGATTTTGGTTTGGGCTTGTTCTTCCTTTTCCAGGGCATTGAGATGTAATATTAGATTATTTCTTTCAGATCTATTTTTAATAGATCTATATACTTTCCTCTTAGAATTGCTTTCACATTATCCAAGAGATTTTGATATATTTTGTTTCTATTCTTATTTGTTTCTAAGAATTTTTAAATTTCCCTCTGATATCTTGTGATCCATTCCGTATTTAAAAGTGTATTAGTTAATCTCCAGGTGTTAAAATGATTTCTGTTTTTTATCTTATCATTGATTTATAATTTCCTTCCATTATCATATGGATAGGATGTAAGGAACTATCTATTTTTTGGTAATATTTGTTTTGTTCATTAATGTATGATCTATTTTAGACACCATTCCATGCGTCAGTGAATTCATTTGTTGATAGATGACATGTGCTATAGATGTCTGTTATATCCATTAGATTAATGACATATTTTAGTTCTGAAAAATCTTAATTTATGTGTGGATGATCTACCTAATGGTGAGAGGAGTGTGTTAAAATCACCCAATATTATGGAATTGTGGCCTATTTGACTCTTTATATTGGGAAGGATTTGCTTGATTTGCGGAGATGCATAAACTTGGGGCACAAATATTTATGATTATATATCTCATTGAATGATTGCCTTATGAAGTGCCCTTCTTTGTCTCTTCCGATTAAATTTGGCTCGAAGTCCACTTTTTCTGATATGAGCGTATCTCTACCTGCTTGCTTTCAGTTTCCATTTGTCTGATGCATCTTTTCCCATCCTTTTGCCTTCAGCCTGTGGATATCTTTGTACCTTGTAACATCTGGTTGGGTTTTGTTTCATAATGCAATCTTCCAGTCTGTGTCTTTTGATTGGAGAGTTTAGCCCATTTACGTGAAATGCTAAAATAGGGCAACTGTATTTATTTCCCTGCATTTTGGATGATTTCTAATGCTTAATGTTGACTTGATTCCCCTTTAATTGACCATTTTTCTAGTGCGTTTCATCCGTATGCTAGTTTCATTATTATTATTTTCCATTTCTTCTGCATGATACTTCTTTAGGGTTTTGTAGTGCAGGCTTAGTGGTTATCATTTCCTTTCGTTTCTGCACTGGCCAGCCCAGTCTCTGGGCTTGGGGAAGTGTGAGGAAGGTGACTCTGGCTCCAGTGCAGAGCAGATGAGATGAGAGACAGCCTGGCTCCTAGTTGGCCTTCAGCCTCAAGCAAAGCGGCACTGCCATGGGAGGGCATTTCCAGGCACCAGGGAGAACACTCTGGCAACAGCAGCTGAGACACAGCGCCAGAAGTACCACGCAGGTGGTCCACTGAAGCTGGTCCTTTCTGAAGCCGGCTGCCCCAGAGATGTGTCCCCTAGGGGTGGGCAGAGCCTCTGGGCCTCAGCAAAGGGTGGCCTTTGTTCCCAGAGACTGCAGTGCTGAGTCACCTGCACATTTTTCTCATGGACAACATTGACAATGTGGCCTTGATGGACAGAGGCAGGGATTCCTTTGCTCAGCTGTCACTTTGGACAAGAGATAAGAAAGGAAGGTGTGGGTCAGGGTTCAGAGCCTCTGGAGTGCAGACCACTGAGGCTTTCTGCATCTCAGATGTTGGAGGTGTTGCCAGGTAGCTGCTTAGAACAGCGCAAGAGGAAGGCAGCGCCCAGGGATTGGAAAGCTGAGGCCCCTCCTTCCCACCTGCTCCCCTCCAGGAAACATCCTGCCAAGTGTCACTGCCAGGCAGACACTTACAAACTCTGCTTGCTGCAAGAAGCTGCCTACTGCTGACAGCACTATAAACTGCCTCTGCTTCTGCAGAGGACCCCTGGACCCAGGTGAAGCCATCAAAGCCACTCAGCTCCTCCTCTGGGTCACCTAAACTGCCCCACATGTGGCCCTTCTGCCACTGGTAAACGTGGGATGTGTGAAGACGCTGGTGTTGAACTGCACATGCCAGGAAAGCCATTTCCGGTCTCTGCGGTGTGAACGTGTGTAGGTCTCCCCAGGAACATCCCTGGCTCCCATGGATCTGGGCCACACTGCTGCACAGGCATTTTTCCAATGCTCTCCTTGCCTGCTGCAGTAATGGCCCTTCTGCCCTCTCCTCCCAGCTGTGCTTGCTGCCTTCCACTCCCTAACGGGGAAACCACTGTGTTAGTTCAGTTTCCAGAATTTCAAAAATGGCAGATGGATCCAGTCCACATGTGCAAATGAGGTTTAATGAAATTGTCCATCTCCGTCCCCATCAGGGAAACAGTCCTACCACATAGATCCTCTGGAACAGGTAAGGAAAGCGAGGCAGGAGGAGGGCACCTGGAGCCTGGAGGTCCAGGCAGACTCCCAGCCTGAAGTGGCTCAGCTGTCAATCACTCCAGCTGTCTGCCTATCCTAGGTGAACCAGCATCCCCTGGGAATTGCAGGGCTGGGAGTGCAGTGCCCTGCTTACCTGTGCCCTGGAGCTGTTGTCCGCAGGGAGCAGGTACTACAGCCACCAGCCACCTGCCTGGCCATGGAAGCTTGGCAGTAGGCGAGGGCATGGGCCCGGGGCTCCCTCCCCTGTGCTTGCCCAATGGGTCCTCCTTGCCAACGTGTCCTTCTTGCAGACTCCTCATGTCCCTCCAAGACCTTGACCACCACTGCGGGTCTGCGGCTGAGCCCTTGGGATGTCATCCCCTCACCTCTCAGCAAACTCCAAGTCCTGCCTGGCATTGGGGCACACCCCTGGGGGCTCTGGAAGGTGTCAACTGTTGAAAGGGCAGAGCGGGGCCTTAGCTAACACCCCTACATCCACTTCCCAAGTCCAGGCTCTTGGACAAAGCTGACCAAGGACTGGAGCCAAAGAGACACAAATACTGGGAATGTTCTGCCTGTGTTCAAGAAGAGGACACCACTGGTCACCATGGAACCAACTCACCTGTGGTCCGGAGGCCACTTGGCTGGTGACCCCGCAGATGCCACGCCCCAGGCCCCTCCCTGCAGCAGCCTGGTAATGAATTGGACCTCTGACACTGTGGCATGGGGGGGCACCACCTTGTGCCCTCTGGGTCCCCCACACCTGGCCCACCTCCTAGCCTTCGCTATCTGCTGCCCTGTGCGGGGCTCATAGGCAACGACAGCCCCTGGCCACAAGTTGGGATCCTCAGGCGGCCCCCAGGACACTGGGAAGGGACGCTCTACAGTGGTTGAGGTCTGCAGAGTCACAGGATAGAAGTTGCGGTAGTCCAGCTGCTGCCCGAGACCCTGGAGCTGGCTGCACTCAGCCACCTGCAGGAAGCAGTACCACGGCAGGACGACCTCTGCCTCAGTGCTCTCTAGTTGCCAACTGTGGCAAAGCACATGCCATCCAAACTGGCTAGGGGTCCAGGCCCACTGAACCCAAAATGGACTGTCTAGATCCCTCCAGGGCAAAGCCCCAGGGAGCGGCCACACAGGTTCCTTCCCAGGACTCCATCCCAGGGGAACCCAGCAGCACATGCTGCCCTAATCTGTTAATGTGCAAATCTGTTACAGTGTATGGAGATGGACCCTGTCCCTCTTGGCCCACTACCTGGAGTGAGGCGACTGGACTGGGTTTGCTAACCTCATTCCTTTGTGGCAGGGGGATAGGTCTCAGCCTGGGCAGGACAGGGAGGAAGGTGCAGTCAATGATCTGAGTAGTCTGGCTTCCCATGGGACCTTCCTGAGGACCCTGAGGAGAGCCCCCTTCCTAGAATGGTGCTCAAACCTCCCTGGCCTCCAGGAGGGACAGCCCTCTGTACCCTGCACCTGCTGGTCTGTGGGAGTGACCATCATCCACCTTTGTGCACAGAACTTCCTGCTTCATTTCTGAAGGGAAAAGAGGCTGGAAAAGAGGGCACGAGGTGCAGAGAGAAAGGAACCAAATGGAGAATGGATCTGTGATCTGGAGGTGTGAGAGAGCAGCAAAAGTAAAGACAAGAATGAGGTTTCCAGAGGACACCAAGAAAGAGCTCAGAGAAGATCTTGCTGCATTCGTGTAGCAATGAGGCTGCAAAAATCTCGCCCGGGAGGGGGTTGCTTTCGGGTCAGTTCTGGCTGCGGTTTAGCTGTGGCGAACTTGGAGGGTGCTCTGAATCTCACATCTGGAACGAAGAGTGAGGCAGAATTGAAAGGAAGAGAATGGGAGCATAAGAGCTCCATCTACCCATCCAGGGTTTCAGCACCAACTGAAGGGAAAAGAGGGCACGAGGCGCAGAAAGAAAGAAACCAAATGAGAATGGATCTGGGCCCCTGGCCTGCAGGTTTCTCCCAAATAAACCTGTTACTGTTTTGTTTTTTAAAGAGAGAGGGACAGTGAGAGAGAGAGAGAAACATTTTTTTTATTTAGTTTTTCATGTGATCTCCATTCCTCAGACACTTCATCGTGTACGTGGGTGCTGGGGTTTGAACTCGCGTACTCACATATGCTGGGCAAGCGCCGTAACGGCTGAGCCACGGCTCCAGCCCCAAACCTACGTTACTGTTGACCTGCCGCTCTCCTCTCTTTATTTCCTTCATTTTTTTCATCTCTTTTCTTATAATTTCTACCAGCCCTTGTCAGAAATGCCTCTCTGTACCAAACAAGGATGGGAGTCTTGAAAATGCAAAATTGTTCTCAATGTTTTATTCCTGCACTTTATTACTTAGTGGGTATTTTTTACCCTCAATTTTTGTAAGAATAGTGTGATTTCTATCTTAGCAATATTTTGACTGAGATCATAACTCAAACTTTTTATTTCCCTGAAACTTAATTTTTATATATGACAGACACTAAATTTTTATTTTCATTTGTGTTCAAAGTTTTAACTGTTTTAAATGCAAAATCTCAAAAAGCATAATATGCTTCACAAACATTAATAAGAAGCACCATTTTATTTTAAATCATGTTAGATTTCTCAAGGATGTAAATAGGTCCTAAACATAAATATCACAGACTCATAATTACATGACTCTTGATAAACTTTTAGTTTCTATCCCATGCTTAATGGTTAAAGGTGAAAAAAAAACCTTAGACAAGTTTAATTTAGCAGAGTTTATTCAAACAAGGAAAAATTAAAAAGAAAAAAAATCACTTTTTGGCCTCAAGATCAGAATAGGTTTAGAGAACTTGGGTCATGATGTGGCATGAAATGTGGCTAAACAGAGTGAGAGGGTTGTCACCCAGGGACCCCTGAGCTGGCCCCATGCATGGGCACCTAATACTCGGTGCTAGGCCAGTGGGGAAGGGATTCTGTCTGTGCACCTCAGTTAATGTAACTGGGAAGCTAGTGCTATCAGCTTCATCTTCCTTATGAGAAAATGGAAGTTCAGAGACGTTTTAGAATTGCTAATTGCCCACTGATGATCATAAAACAGGAATTCCAAGTCTGCCACCCTCGCTCTTCCTTACGCTGCTTCCCATGGATAAAAACGTTCAGGGAAATTAGTGTATATTTTCTAAGTTGTTTTCAGTTCTAGGACTTGAAAGGGAAGGGCGGGACGTACTGTTTTCCTTGGCAACTCTGATACCCAGATGCGGTGGGCAGCATGCTTAGGCTTCCGCTCCTGCAAGAGGCAAGTGATGCCACTTGAGCCACACAAACTTTCTGAAAACTAAGCTGAGTTTTTGACACTGACCTCAAACTTATGATCTTCCTGCCTCAGCCTCCTGAGAGCAGGGATTCCAGGGATGCACCACTGCACCTGCGGTGGGAGGAGATTTTCTTAATCATGCTGTTTTATTCATTGCTGTGACTCAAACACATGACAAGAATAATTTCAGAAGGAAAAGTATATTCAAGGCTCACAGTTTCAGAGGTCTTAGTCCATAGAAGGCCAGCTCCTTTCTTTGGGGCTTGAGGTGAGGCTGAACATCATGGTGGAAGGCATGGCTCCTGGGAGCAGAGAGAAACTCCACGCCAGATACAAACATATACCTAAAGGCAGCCCCCAATGACCCACTTCCTCCATGATACCCCACCAGCCCTCAGTCACCAGGTAATCCCATCAGGGATTGACTCAGAGTTAAGGCTCTCAAAACCCAAGGCAAACTCACAGTGTGAGCTCCTGTAGAAAATCAAGTCAAGTTACATATGTCCAATACATAAAGGACATGGTAAATATTTCCATTAGAAAAACAGGGGCACAAAAAGAAGGGATGGGACCAAAGCAAGTCCAAACTCCAGCTGGGAAAACAACCCCTATAGTTCCACGCCCAGCATTTGGGGCACATGGCATCGTGATGCCCTCTACAAAAGGCTTGTGTAGCTCCACCCCGGGGCCATGTCGGTTGCAGTCTGCGTAGCCTGGCTGTTAGTTTGGCTGTGCTCAATTCCCCTGTCTTTCCTTAACAGATGCTCCACAATACTGGCCTTTCCTAATCTCAGGAGTCTCTTGCTGCAGCTTTGGCTTCCTCCTCACATTTCCATGCATCGCCCTCTCAGGGGCTGCCTGCAGGGACTCCAACCTTGGGACACTTTGCCTGGCCTTCCTTTGAAATCTTGGTGGAAGTCTCCATGACATTCCTAACTCCAGCATCCTGCAATCCCACAGAAACAGCAGGTTACTGCCAACTTGAGCAGTAGCCAAGTCTCTAGAGACCACGGCTGCAGCAGCCTCTGAGTGCCCGGGTGGGTGAGCAGGTTGCAAATCCTTCCTAGGACCCCTTGTGCAAGCAGGGTGCCCCACAGGTCTCTTCTCAAAGAACTCACTCCCTTGAGGCTGGGATGCTTGTGGTCTTCCCAGTTCCCAAGATGCCCTCAAGCCATCTTCCTTATTGTCTCTAGCTAGGCAAAGTCTCTTGCATTTTGGTGGTGGTAATGTCTTTTTAACAAATGCCCTTGGCCTCAGTTTTACTCCCACCTTTCAAGTCCAAGTTTGCAAATCTTTCTCCTCTCCTTTCTGGTCCTGAATATCACAACATATTAGGCTAAAAGCCTCTAGCAATACCCATGCCACCACCTGAAAGCTGTGTTGTCTAGAAATTTCTTCCACCAGATTAAGAAGTCCATTGCTTTCAAAATCAGCCTCACAGAAAGTCTCAGGACATAGGCAAAATGACAACTTCTTAGCCAGAGCATAACTGGAATGGCCTCTAATCCAATTTCCAGTAGAGTCCTCCTTTTCCTCCGAACCCTCGTGAGCCCTGTCTTCGCTGTCCACAGTCTTTCTGGTATTCTGGTCTTCTGAGCTCCCACCAGAAACACCCATTAAGCTCCACTTACAACAATCTACAGCATTTCCAGCCTGCACTGCTAAACATCTCACAATTCCTGCCACAAATTCCAGAAAGCTCCAAAAGCTTCTGAACCAGATGGTCAGGTTAGTTACAGCAACAACCCCACAGGGTTGTTGTTTTAGTCAGGGTGGGGTTTTAGTCAGCTTTTCCATTGCTGTGAGTGAAAGACCTAATGAGAACAATTTTAGGAGGAAAAGTTTATTTAGGGGCTCACAGTTTCAGAGGGCTTACTTAGTCCACAGAAGGCCGGTTCCATTCCTGGGGCTCGAGGTGAGGCTGATCATCACCGCAGAAGGCCTGGCTCCAGGTTGCAGAGACAGACTCCATGCCAGATACAAAGGCATGCCCCCAGTGACCCACCTCCTCCTGCCACCAGTTAATCCCATCAGAGGACCGGCTCACTGATTGAGTTAAGGACCTCACAACGGCATCATTTAATCAGCCTGGCTGGATTGTCTCAGGTGAGCTTATGGGGCACACCTTTCATCCAAACCATCACACATGCCATTCAATTTTTTTTCCATTTAAAACATAATCTTTACTTTTTAATTGAGATGAGCTGGGTTTAATCCACTGAAATAAGAGAGAGTTTTATGAGCATGAAGTCTGTTTGAGTTTGCTCTGTTTGAGGGATTAGCTCTCATGTACCCACCTGAGCACTCTAAAATGACCCTAGAAATTTTACAAGAACAGGAAAATTCAGTGCCAGCCTAGAACTATTTTTTTTTTTAAAGAAAGAGGGGACAGTGAGAGAAAGAGAGAATCAATTTTATTTAGTTTTTCATGTGGCTTTCTTTGCTCTGACACTTCATTGTGTTTGTGGTGCTGGGGTTCAAACTCTCATCCTCGCACATGCCAGGCAAGCACCGTAACCACTAAGCCACCACTCCAGTCCCTGGGAACATTTTTAATCTTGCTATTTCTCTCTATCTGCATCCTACCCACCCTTAAATGTTTAGTTCCAGTTCCTTTTCCGTGAAATCTACTTGTTCCAGCCTTCAAATTTAGACAGCTATTTCTTGTATTTCTCTGCAAAACAAAATCATGACTATACTATTTCACACTTACAATGGCAAAAAAAAAAGAAAAACTTCAAAACTAACGTTGTTGATTCCTTTGTCCATTTCAACTATAATTTAATTTCTTCCTTATTTGGTTCAAATCTTAAGGCATGCATTGCAATCTGGAATAGGAAGAAAATAAATCTTAAGGCATGCATTGCAATCTGGAATAGGAAGAAAATAAATTTTAATATGTCAAGATCTTATTATCAGCTTTTTAATTACTCATTAATCAGCAGTTTCTTTCTTTCTTTCTTTTCTTTTTTTAAACAGGGACTGAGCATTAACCTAGGAAGAGGTCAGCAGTCCTAGATTCCAACGCAACTGTGCCGCAGAGCATATTACACCTGGACTTAGACCTCCACATGTATAAAACATGATTTGACCTTTAACAAGATGTTGTGTTGTTAAAGCCTTCTACTGTTAAAGGTCTGAAGATCCCCACAACAAATAACAAGACTTTGAAATGTCTTAGAATTAGAAATTATTTCAGGACCTCCAATTCTTTCACATCTATAACCCCAGAGCCTTCCTCATGGAATAACTCAAAGGCCTCTTTAATTTCTTGCTTCTGCATTTTATTCAGTTCAATTTCTGCTGCTCTTTTCTTCATTGTTCTGATCCTGCGTGGTCAGATGCCTGTAATACATACACATGCGGGGGAAAGATAAACTACGTAACCAGAACAACGGATGCGTAGTTGAATTTACTAAATGAACGCATCAAGGATCCTATTTCCTGCTCTCATAATGACATTAGCTGTTTCCCCCTCGCTAACACTTGTGCTTTGGGTTATTAAGAACTTGGTGGAAAGCCTGGTTCTTTTTTACCACTTCCGTTTTTCCTTATTGTTAGAGCCTTTTGAGAGGGGAGAGGCAAGGGGAGACACGCTGGTGTGGGGAGTAGCGGCGGTGTCAGTGCAGCTAGCCTCACCAGGGATGCCTGAGAAGCACCCTCTAAACAACAGTAACCTGTTCCTAACAAAATCTGTTTATCTGCGGAGGCCTGCCTGGAACATGGAATCCCTCCGGCTTAGTTCTGGCATGCTAACCTGTATTGCAGAGGTGGAAAAGTGAGAAGCCACATTTTCCAGCAAACCCTACTGCAGAGACCTGGACAACGAGGCCGGACCCGCTAGCAGCATCCGCCAAGGTGGATGGCCGAGGTCCTCTTCCTGTCTGTGCAGTTTCTGCAGCAAGCAGGGCTGTGACCACCAGGCCTCCCTGGGCCTTAGTTAGCCAAGGCGCACGGTGGCGGTCCCGTCCTCTCTGTGCAGTTTCTGCAGCAAGCAGGGCTCAAACCATCGGGCCTCCCTGGGCCCTGGCCTCCAGCTCTGGTGGAGGACACACGCCTGTAGGCGACACCCTCGGAGCACGAAAGAGAGCAGTGCATCTCATAGGCCAAAATTCCCCAGCTCTCTTGGGAACCGGTCAGCCGCAGCGAGAGGCCACGTCCCTCATCTTGTCGCTCCGCGGGCCGCACAGCGCCCCCTACCGGCCGCGCCTGGTCTGCCGCAGAGCCCGCGTTGCTAGGGTCGCCTTTCCTTCACAAGCCCCGCCCGCCAGAGCTGCGTGTTGATTGTCGGAAAATATATCCAATGGGCAGAAAGAAGTCCCTTAAGTCCCGCCCCTCACCCCAGTCTCTACCAATAGTGTAACACTGTCTTCTCCGCCCTCCGCGAAGCGGAAGTTTCCTCCCGGCGGTAGTTCCTAGGCAACGGAGCGGCCAGCTGCGCACGAGTGCGGAGTGCGGACGGGGCGGGGACGAGCCGCAGCGCTGGCGGCCGAGCGCCGAGGTCTGTGGCGCTCTCGGGGCGCAGGCGGAGGCGGGGCTGGGGACCGAGGGGCCGGCGGCGGGGTGGGGCTCTGGACGCCGCCCGGACGGACGCAGGGTCCTGCTGGGGCGGCCCGGGGAGGCGTGTGGGACGGCGGTGGAGCTGAGCTTGGGGTCTGGGAGGGTGCGAGGCCGGCCTGGCCCCGGCAGGGCTTCTGCGAGAGTTTGAAGGCTGCAAGTTCCAGGAATCTTGCGCACTGAGAAGCCCGTTAAGTCGTTTGCCTCACCTGGAAGGCTGCTCTGATCATGTCCAGGCCATAGGCTGCGTGTTGAGCCCTGGGTTTAAGGGGAGCTGCCAGACTCAGAAACGAATACTGTCCAAGTGTATGCGCAACCCAGTGCCAGCATCCAGGCCCTCCCGGGTGCAGTTTGATGAGGTGGTAGTTAAGAGGCTGGATGTTATGTTAACCTTTAACATGTGCAATGATGTAGGCTTCTGTACTTGGATAGTGTAGTTAAGTTTTCTTTTAATGGCAGAGCTCAGATTGCAGTTTCCTGGTCTTGATTAGGATGTGCTCAGTCCTAAAAAAGCTGCCACTAATTTGGTTGCACTATAGATCTTTAATATTGATAACAATCTAGCAAAATGATACTCTTAAATCTACCAACTGTATTTAATGCTTTCTACATGGCCCACTTCCTGCCAGCTACTGAATTTGAAAGGAATTGCATGCAGAGTATAAAAGATGAATACAACCAAGGAGTCCCCAGATTAGTGGTGAGACTGGCCGTACATAAGTACAGTAGGCCATGTTTTGGAAGGGACTGCTCCCTCCCACACTGGACAAAGCTGTGTCCAAAATGTGGCATTTGCCTTGGGTCTTGAAGTACATGTAGCGGTCAGGGAGTTGAAGAAAGGACAGCATATTCAAATCAAAGTGTAGCTGTGCAATGTGGAAATAAATGGCATGCTCTGTCCCGTGATCATGGCTTTAAGGAAAGGTGGAAGATAAGACTCATAAAGGTTGAGTGTAGATCACACAGCACCAATTTTGAGGACTAAAGACTATTTTCCAAGATAAATATGTTTTTGAAAAAGAAAGAGGGACAGAGAGAGAGAAAGGGAGAGTCAGTTTTATTTAGTTTTTCATCTGATTTTTGTTGCTCTGACACTTAGTTGTGTATGTGGTGCTGGGATTCAGACCCAGGTCCTCACCCATGCCAGGCAAGCACCGTAACCTCTAAGCCACAGCTCTAGCCCCCAAGATAAATATTTCTTGGCAGTGGAATATCCAATTATATTTTTACTTCTTCAGGATAATTCTGAACCCTCTTTGAAAAAATTAAGGATCTCAACTAAGGCAGTGCCAAATAGGGATCCTGTCAACTCCAAAGGCAGTTGAGAATTATGTTCCTGTTGGAGGAATACTAATAGTGGCATCTGTTTTCTCTTGTTTCCACTTTGTATTCAAATTTGGGATACCAATTGTGAAAATCAAGGTTTTTGTGTTTTTTTTTTTTTTTTTTTTAGTGGCTGCAGTAATGTGTTGAGCAGTGTTCTAGGCACTTGGGATACTTCGGTGACTAAGTTGCTCTTGTGGAAATTACATTCTAACAGAGAGTCCATGAATGATAATTAAACCATATGCTTTTTTATAAGGAGAGAAGTGTCAGCAGATTACATGTATCCAGGTTGTCCAGGGCAAAGAGTTTGTTATTAACAGGATGCTCAGGGTACACTTTATTGAAAAGGCAGTTTGAGGAAAGCGGGGACAGCTAGGACAGAAACACTGAGGCAGAGAGTGTGCTTTGCATGTTCCAGGAGCAGAACGGTGGCCATCGCAAGGTGAGGCGAAGTCGGAAGGGAAAGGGAGAAGAGCAGGTTCTGTGGGCTTTGGGAGACTGTGACTCTCCTGGTGAACTGGAGAGGATTTGCAAGATTCCAAGCCTCAAAGTGAAAGGAGCCGAGTTCATTTTTGAGAGAGGTGTAAATACTTTCTGAGAGATTTTTAAGCAGTGGGATGATATGATTAGATTGCCTTCACTGGAAATGAGAGAACTGTTGGTTTTGAAAGGCTGATCATACCCATCAGAAAATATTGACTGTTTTTTTTAAAATAAAGTTGATTCTTTTTCTGTCACTTCTATCTCTTTTTCTCTCTTTAAAAAAAAGATACAGAGAGGGAGAGAGAAAGAATCAACTTTATTTGTTTTTTCATCTGGTCTTTGGTTCTCCGACACTTAGTTGTATACGTGGTGCTAGGATTAGAACCCAGGTCCTTGCACGTGCCAGGCAAGAGCTGTAACCGCTGAGCTAACTCCAGCCCCCAGAAGATTCTCGGTTGGCCTCTACCTTCTTTCTGGAATTCAGCTGGTCAGCCCTCTGAACTTGTTATCAGAATAGTAATAAATCCAAAGCATTGCCATTGTCACTGTCATCATCAAAGCAAGACTGCAACAGCAGGCACCAGGCACTGTTTAGAGCAGGGTACTCAGTCCTCACAATAACTCTGTGAAGTGGGTGCTGCGATCAGCCCCATTTTCAGATGCGGAAACTGAGGGGCAAAGTAGTGAAAGCTTCTTCAGGCTACCCAGCTAGTAGGCAGTAGAGTCAAGTCCAAACCCAGAGATCTAGGCTTAGAAGTAAGCTTTCAGGAGGTGACATGATGGCACACACCTGTAATCCCAGGGACCTGGGAGGCTGAGGCAGGAGGACCACAGGTTCAAGGCCAGCTGGGCGACTTAGCCAGATAGGTTTCCAATGCAGCATCAAGTCCAAGACTTGGCGTAACACATTGTGCCCTTCTGATCCAAGTCCTCCCTCTGCAGGAGGGTCATCTCCTGTTGCTCCTGCTGTACACTCGTATATCACCAGACACCTTTATTAACCCCAGGACACCCTGTCGGTGAATGTGCACATTACTGCCACCTCCTTCAGCTTGCTAACTCATTCATGTCGCCCTTCGAGACTCCTTCTGGGCTTTCCTTCTTCTGGAAGGTCGCCTGTTGCATGTGCTCCGTTTCCTCTTTGAATGGAGTGCACATCCCCCTGTCTTCGTATGTTTATCGTTAGCATTTTACTGCGTTGTTGACTGACCACTTTCACTGGAAACTGTATCTGCTTCAAAGGTGGGGGCCACGTCTTACTTTTCTTCCAGTTTTCATTCGTAATGGTGAATCACACTGAATCAATTTCCAAGTTTTTATTTTGTTTGCAGATGTTGATTCGTGGTGATGGCTTGCAGGGTAATTAACAAAAGACGACACACAGGACTTCAACAACTTTCATCATTCGCAGAAACAGGAAGAACATTTCTAGGCCCAGTGAAATCATCCAAATTTGTTACAAGTGAAGACTGTCATGAAAGTGTGTTAATCAGCTCAGCAGTACGGCTCCTTGAAAGTTTGGATTTGACCAGCACAGTGGGACAGCTTCTCAACGAGGCGGTTCAGGCACAAAATAGCACCTACAGAACTGGAACCAGCACTCTCTTGTTTCTCGTTGGTGCATGGAGCAGTGCTGTTGAAGAATGTCTCCATTTGGGTGTCCCTGTTTCCATAATAGCTGCAGTAATGTCGGAAGGCTTGGACTCCTGCAGTGAAGAGGTGGCTTCCCTTCACGTGCCTGTCCACAATGTGTTTGACCACTTGCACGGCACTAAGCCCATTTCCAGACTTGCAAACCGACTTGGTGTCGGTTTGTGTCCTTTTCTACAAGACCCTTCAGGTGCAGGTCTGATCCAGGAAGGGCATGATTTCAAAGACGTTGCCTCTCAGACACTGAGCACTTGCAGTCTTTCTGGGAGACCAGATAAAGCGCCTGCGTTCTGCAGCCCTCAGGTAGAGGTGGAAGCAGGTGGAGAGGCACCGCAAGCTGTGAAGAGCAGGCTCTGCGCAGACACCTTCTGTCAAAGCTCAGTACTAATCCACAGTAGGCATTTTAGCAGGGCAGATAATAGCCTGTGGATCAGCAAACCAGACGGGTTTCCAGAACAGTACAGCGCAGCTGCTCCCAAAACTTACAAATGTGGTGATTTGGTGGAGTTGGCAGTGGGTTTGAGCCATGGTGATCTCGGCATCATGAGGCTGGTAGAAGCAGCAGTACGGCTGCAGTATCAGAAGGTGTGCGTGCAGCCGGGCAGCTGGGAAGTGCCGTTTGTGTTTGACGTTTCCAGAGTCTCCACTTTCTGTCTGCCAGGCTTGCCTGAAACTCTTTCCTGTGTTTGTTCAGGGTATGTCACTGTCGTCTCAACAGCTAGCACAGCTCTCATCAAGGAACTGCAGAATCAGCCCATCCAGGTAGTTCTCATTGAGGGCGACCTCACAGAGAGTTATCACCACCCTGGATTTAATAAGTCTGTAAATATCGAGGTAGTATCAGATAGCATGGCACTTCAAGGAGACAGCTCAGAAGAAGTGTGGACAAATCACGTGTTTCAGGTGTTGGTCCAGTTCAACGTGAACCTCGTCCTGGTGCGAGGAAGTGTGTCTGAACACTTGGCTGAGAGGTGCACGTGCAGTCAGCGGCTGGTGGTCGGATCGGTGGGCAGCAGGGTGATGCGGGCTTTCGAGGAGGTCACTGGCGCTGTCCCGGTGACCTACGCTACCCAAGTGAACGCAGACTGTGTGGGCAGTGGCGTCTCCGTGGCCCTCTGGAGAACTCCCTTGGAGGCTGAAGGCAGGAAGGAGGGTGTGGCGATCCTGTTACAAGCAGAAGGAATGAATTTGATCACAGCAGTGCTCACCAGCCCGGTCAGTGCACAGATGCAAGCCAAAGAAGACAGGTTCTGGACCTGTGCGTACCGGGTGCATTGTGCTCTGAAAGAGGAAAAGGTCTTCCTTGGAGGCGGAGCAGTGGAGTTTTTGTGTCTTAGCCATCTTCGAACTCTCGCTGAGCAATCTCTGAAGAAGGGAGAGCACCCCTGCTGGGGATGGCTTCAGGATTCTTCCTCTTGGCTAGCCTTGGCTCTGCCAGTGTACAGGCCCTTGGTGCTTAAATGCCTGGCCCAGGGGTGGCACAGGTACCTGTCAGCTCTCATGCGTAACGCTGCCAGCCACTCCTCGGAACTCGGAGCCAGCACATTCATTGAGCAGCATGTGCAGAAGGCCGCGGGCTCCGGCTGGCCTTCCACTTATGTCTTGAATGAATACAGTACACTGAGTGGTGGGATTTTCAGTGCAGGTAATCCAGATAAACTGGAGCAGACTCCAAGAGTTTATGATGTTGTCACACCAAAGATTGAGGCATGGCGCCGAGCGCTGGATTTAGTATTGTTGGTCCTTAAATCAGACAGTGAGATTATTACTGGGCTTGGACACACACAGATAAATGCAGAGGAATTAGAGGGGCTTTCATTTTTATAGTGTTATTGGCTAAGTCTTTGGAAAATAATCCTTTGTAATATAGCATGCTAATAAAGTTATTAATAATCAAGTCATAACGCCAGAGATGCTAGCTGTTACCAAGAAGAGAATAACTGGTGTCTGTCAGTAACGATGCAGCGGTTGAGATTTTACTACTTGTGCGCCTGTTGCTGTTCATGGACTGCCACAGGGTGCACACGACACTGGCATCAGGGACAGTGTGCTGTGGTACTCCCAGCAAAGCTGTATCCAGAGCTTTGAGCTGGTTTTCGTGAGTTTCCCCATGTCTCTGAGTCCCACAGGAGCAACACAGAGGACAGGGACGGGATCCTGCACACACACAGTGGATTGTGTTGTGGGAGAGGAACTCTGAGCTTGGGATAGTCACCAAGCAGAAACTGTGTGTCCAGCAGAAGGTGTCATCACATACTTCAGGGTTGCTTAGTGTAAACCCAGCCGTGGACACAGACTGGTTGAAGAGCAGTCAAGTCCTTGTGTTCTTAGCATACCCAGGGAGCATGCGGGATGCTAGGGCCCACAGCAGATAGCCCCTGCCAGCCACACATGTCATTTTGTTGGTGGGACATTAGTGGAATAATGTAGGGGGAGAGGAGCACTGAAAATTAATGTCATCTTGAGCTGGGTGCAGAAGTGCACACCTGTAATCCCAGCAACTCGGGAGGCTGAGGGAGGATGGCGAGTTTGAGGTCAGCCTCGGCAACTTAGCAAGACCCTGTCTCAAAAAATCAAAAAGAACTAGGGATATAGATCAGTGGTAAAGTGCCCCTGGGTGAACCTAGAACTGCCACCCCCCTCCCAAAATGAACCTAGAAGACAAGGTTCCCGGGCCTCTAAGGGACAGCTGGAGGTAGAAAATGTGAGTTGACTAAGTAGAGATGAGCTGCTCAGAAGGCTGTTCTCAGTTCTTCATTAACAGGAGCTGAGAAGGTGACTGGCCATGCCCATCTCCTCCAAGGAAGCCCTTTCTTCAATGAGTCCACAAAAATTAAAATTCTCTCTGCATGGGTTGAACATGGGGATGACCTCAGATGATCTCAGTAAAGAGAAAACGTTCCTTTGTACTGCTCTAACGATACTGCAGACGGCCCAGGTAACGGAAGAAGACTTCGTTCTCTCCCAGTTCTGGAGGCTGGAAGTCCAAGCTCAGGGTGCCAGCACTGTGTTCTCAGGTGGTGGAAGCAGGTAAGCCCAGAGAGAGGGAACCCCTCCAGCATGCCCTGGCTCCAGCAGGCATGTTCTGTGCATGCCCCAGGGGCACTACCTCCATAGTGGTTACACCAGGGACTCAATTTCCAATGTGAATTTTTTGGAGAGAATAAAGACATTCAGATAGCACAAACCAAATAATATTCCAATGGCTAAGAAAAACTCACCAGGAAAAAACACGCTACATAGCAGGTGAAAATTATGCTTAAAATGAGTGAAATCATTTAGATTGCAGTTTTTGAAGAAACAGCACAAGCTAAAATTGAGATTAAAAAAATTAGATGACAGGGGCTGGAGCAGTGGCTCGGTGGTTACAGTGCTTGCCCGGCATGTGCAAGTACACGGGTTCAAACCCCAGCACCCTCGTACACAACTAAGTGTCAGAGCAACGAAAGCCATGTGAAAAACTCAATAAAAATTGATTCTCTCTCTTTCACTGACCTCTCTTAAAAAAAAAATTAGATGACAAACAGGTCATGAAATGGGAATGCACAATTCAGAAAGGAATGGGGAGCAATTCGCAAGAAGCTTTGCACTAAGTTTCAGGTGAGTCCATGGAAAGTGCAGGGAGGGACTAGTACCCCCGAGGCTGCTGCAAAGGAGCTTCCTCTTTTGCAGATTCCCAGCATCCCATGACCGGACCTGCATTGTACCATTTTTATTTTTAAGTGATTACTTAAATGGCAGAACTGCAGAGGGTGACTGTCCTGTCTGCAGTGGGGTAGGTGTAGGCAGTTTGTGGCTCACTGGTCCATGCATGTATTGTTCTGCTCTGGAAGGTGCAGTGGTGGGCTCAACGTGTCCCAGGTTTCAGGATGGAAGTGCCCTGGTGCCAGCGTCTTGTGACATGATTTCCCTGAGCACAGGTCTGCAAGGGCCCCAGCTTGTGCAGGCGACGTTAGGAGAAACAGCCCCACCTGAGCAGCCTCGGGATTGCATGAAACACAGCCAATGCCGTGTTTATATTTGCAACATAGCTACCAGAAAGACCAGAGCGCTCATGAACCGAGCCCAGTTTCCTTGTGTCCAGGAGAGTTTCTCTGGGAAGTGAGGAAGGGTGCTTATGGAGCTGGACTGGAAGCCAGGGTCTCCTCTGGGACAGCCATTGTCAGGGGTCCTCTCCAGGAACTCCAGCCGCCAGGAAGGGGACCTGCTAGCTTATCCTGCTGCACACGATTCAGTCGCTTCAGACTTGCCCATCTGGAGGGAGCCCACAGACCCCTGAGTGACTATGACTGCTGTGATTGGGGAGGTCTTTCCCCAAGGCGACAGCTTGTGATAGTGACATTCATTCATCTCATGCTGCTTGATTAACCCCAGGGCATAACCCTATCTCCAGGCTCTGGAAGGCATGGATTATGTCCCCCAGGGCTGGAGGCCGGTGCTGCCTTCCAGGAGAGCTGATGGGGCACTCGGCTCCCAAGGTGTGCTTCAGTCAGGTAAGCCCTGCATGGCAAGTCAGGAGACCTTTGTTCAAGTGCTGTCTTTGCACCCTGTGACCTGGGCAAGTCCCTTCATCTGTTCCCTTTTATCTGTAAAATAGACTTTTTAAAGCTTTGAGGTCTAAATGGCCTCTATTATGCCAAGCTTGCTACATGTTAACTCCGTGCCAGCATCTAGGCAAGCCAGGCATTGGGAACACTGCTACGAACAATTCTATGAGGTTTCTGCTCCTTCCTAACTTCATAAGTTTAGATTCCCCTTCGCCTGCCCCTCCATAGTGCCTGGAAGTTCTGTCCCATGCACTGAAAGGGCCACAAGGGCAACAGCAAAGCAAAGCACTAGGGAAGCTGTCACTTCTCATGGTGGCTGGAGGAGTGATGCCATGCAGGAGAGGAAAGTGATGGCGGTGGGAAGTTTGCTCTAGGACTTCACTCTTTAAAAGTGACTAGGGCCCTGTGGGTGACTTCCAGAGGGCAGGCCATGAGGGCTTGCTGACTTAAGCCCAGCTGGGGAGGCTGAGGTGGAGGGGATGAGCCCTCCACCCCTCAGGAGCCACCTGGGTGTGTCCTCTCTTACAAACCCTGCTGCGTCCTCTCTTACAAACCCTGCTGCCACATTCTGATGTGCCTCCGTGCTGCATAGCGCAGTAGTCCAACCCTGACTTCCTGAAAGCCCTCTCTAAAGCACGGCAGTGCCCAGCTAGAGGGACACCGAGACGAAACAGGAAAATGGAAATTCTACTTCTGCTGGTTTATTTATTACACAGAAGTGTGTGTGTGCGCGCGCGCGCGTGCTGGGGGTTGGAATCAAGGGTTCTCCATATTGAGCCACATCTGCAGTCCCCCTTGTATAGTTCTACTTTGGGACAGAGTCTCATGAAGTTACCTAGCCTGGAATTTGAGCTCCTGCTGCCTTAGCCTCCAGAGAGGCTGTGCCTGGCCTTACTTCTGTTTACTTTAAACTTATTCCATCTTTAAAATTTTTCTCATTTGTGATATATTTTAATTATCCTACCAGCTTGATAGGACTGGTGTATAATTTATAATTTTTTTCTTTTTTTATTTTTTTAAAGAGAGAGGGACAGAGAGAGTGAGAGAGAGAAAAACAATTTTTATTTAGTTTTTCATGTGACTTTCGTTGCTCTGAGACATGGTTGTGTACGTGGTGCTGGGGTTTGAACCCGCGTCCTCATGCATGCCAGGCAAGCACTGTAACGCTGAGCTACCACCGCTCCAGCCCTAAAATTTATAAATTTGATTTATAAATAAATATGCCTGTCTTGGGGCCCATGATCAGTAGTCTGAAGTTCCCTTCTCTAGGAGCTAAGCTCTATCCAAATAACAAATACACAGGTTCTGCGTGTGGCAGAACATGAACTTTGTTTTGCTACAGAGTTAATCTAGGAGTAGATATTCAATGAAAGGTAAAAAAATCAAATGAGCTTGTTACTGCTACCTTCTATAGTTGAAAATCTTGAAATCTTAAAAATGAAATATATATTTTATACTTATTTATGATGTATATAATACTTATTTAATAATTTTTATACTTCTTTATGTACTTCTTTGGACAGCTGTGGATGGAACCCAGGGACACTTTACCACTGAACCACATCCCCAGCCCTGTTTATTTATTTATTTATTTAATAAAGAAAGGGCAGTGAGAGAGAGAATCAACTTTAGTTTTTCATGTGACTTTTGTTGCTCCAACACTCCGTTTTGTATGTGGTGCTGGGGTTCAAAATCGTGTCCTCACGCATGCCAGGCAAGCACCATAACTGTTGAGCCACTGCTCCAGCCCCCAGCCTTGTTTATTTTTTATTTTGAGACCAGATCGCCCTCCAACTTGCAACCCTCCTTCCTTGGACTCCCGCGTCAGTGGGATTACAGGCGTGCAGCACTGTGCACAGCTGAAATGCGTTTTAAAGAAGTGCTCTCAGACGCTAGCAGTTACTTTTCAAGTGAGTCTTTAAGCAACCTAGTTTCTTGGTTATTTTAAGTGAGTTTTCACCTGTCTGCTTAGTGGATGTCATTGTGGAGCTTTTTCAACAGCGGGGTCTTTAGATGGACTCCTGGGGTGCCACAGTAGGGTGTTGCTGGGAGCGGCCCCTGCTGCCTGTTGCTCTACCACCTGGCCTGGGTCCCACCGTGTTGCTCCGCAGCTACCTCACCCCTGCCCAGCCCAGTGCACTCCGCAGCCTCCCTCCTTCCACTGGTTCTTAGAAATGCGTCGACAGGATATTTTTAAGCTACTCTAAAATATTTTTGTCGAATTGTTCTCCAAAAGACTCCACAATGTGTGTGTGTGTGTGTGTGTGTGTGTGTGTGTGTGTGTGTTACTTCTCCAACCCTTGTCAACCTGGACATTATCATTGTAATTTTGTTTGACCACATTGGGTGAGAATACGATTTCATTTTAATTAAACATTCTTTGACTATAGTGAGAATGAAATCATGGAATATTCTTTGTTGCTAAATGTTTATAAAATGTCTATGTTTTCTTTCTTTGGTGTTGTTTAGAAAGATCCTCCCAACTCTAAGTTCTCGTTGAAAACATCTGTAGGGACTGATAGTGCTGTATGGTCTTGTCTTTTGTATCTCTAAGCCATCTGGAATTTATCGTGGCGGGCTTTTCCAGTGGTTATGCAGTTTTCAAGCATCGTTAGAGGGTTTTCATTGCCTGTTCAGATGTTCTGAGACGTGAGGAGCACATACTAGCAGGAAGAGAGATTCCACGTTCTCAGCTGCTAAAACGTTTCCAGGCCTTGCTAGTTACGGGTCATACTGCTCAGCATTCTCTCAGATTTTTTTCTGACACCATAGTGCTATATACTAATTAAAAAAAAAGAATATAGTAGAAACTCATTGCACTAAAACTGCTAGAAATTAAGGCAATATCCCTCTCATAAAATCTCCCTGTGTCATGTTGAGGTTTTCAACTAAAGAAGCATTTTATTTTTTTATTATTTTTGTGTAGCTACTACAATTTTATTTTTATTTTTTATTGGCACAACGTAATTTTACATAGTGAGGGGATTCGCTGTTACATGTTCATACATTCTCCCATAATTACAATGTAGCATGAACCCAATTCATGCCCAGGATCCACCCTCCCATTCCCGTACCTCCACTGCATTCCCCCATTACAGATATTAACAAATATATACATATATAAGATTTTTTATTTTTTTAGTTTTAAATGCCTGTGTGAGTATTATTTAGCTCTCAGGGGAATAAAATATACCATACAATATTTATAGCCTCCTATTTCCCTTGCCATCTTCCTCCCTTCCTCCTCCCACCACCCTCCTCTCCCCCTTCACGCCTAGATTTACCCTATTCATGCGTTATTCTGACTTTGGTGAGTCTATTATATACCCTTGGCTATCTCTCACCCTATCCTTAGTTGTACTCTAGCTTCCACATGTGAGAGACAAAATTCAACCTTTGAGTCTCTGAGTTTGGCTTATTTCTCTCAGAGTAATGTTTTCCTTTTCCATCCATTTACCCACAAAGGCCATGATTTTGTTCTTTTTAACAGGTAAGTGGAACTCCATTGGATGTATGTGTGTGTATGCATGTACACACACACACACACATCTCACAGTTTTTGGATCCATTCATCCAGTGAGGGGCATCTGGGTTGATTCCATAATTTAGCTATTGTGAATTGTGCTGCTATGAACATTGATGTAACTGTGTTGCTGTAATATGCTGAATTTATATTTTCTGGGAAGATACCCAGGAGTGGGATAGCTGGGTCGTACAGTGGTTCCTTCCCTAGTTTTTTGAGGAGCCCACACTGTTTTCCAGAGTGGCTGTGCTAGTCTGCAGTTCCACCATCAGTGTACAGGGATTCCTAGCTCCCCACACCCTCTCCAGCATCTGTTGTTGGGTTCTTCATCTTCGCCATTTTGATTGGAGGAAGATAAAATCTTACTGTAGTTTTGATTTGCGTGTAAAGAAGTGTTTTAATACAGTTATGGGGACTGGAGTGGGGCTCAGCAGTTACAGCGCTTGCCTGGCATGCCGAGGACCCGAGTTTGAACCCCAGCACCACGTACACAGCTAAGTGTCAGGGCAACGAAGGCCACAAGAAAAACTAAATAAAATTGGTTCTCTCTCTCTCTCTCACTGTCCTTCTCTCTTTAAAAAACAAACACTTATGCCTCATTTTGTCAAAGCTTTGCTCTGAAAACCTAAAGATGTCTGCTTTCCTGGGACCTCCTGGGACCTGTAGGTGGCAGACTTCCACCTCGGTGCTCTCAGGCTTTGGCCCGCAGGTTTATAGGGTGCAAGAGGAGGCTGCTCAGCGCGGGCAGCTTGGATCTGGAGTCGGGATTTGGAGCAGAGGCGACCTGCAGCAGATCTCTTTGGCTGCTGTGTGTGTAGCAGGGAGTCTGTGCAGCATCAGCAGGCTCTGCAGCTGCCCCAGGGTGACTCCAGAAGTAAGTGGGTTCCCTTGGCCTGATACCCTTTTTAATCACAAAGTTGAAGGAAGTCACTCGGGCCTCACTTGCCAGCTCTGGTTGAAATTTGTAGTCCTGAAAGGTTCTGGGTGGTATGAGACTCATTTGAAAGCGTCCGCAACTGGCCCCTGAAAGCGTTGTGAGGCCACGTTGAACACAGTCCCCGCCTAGTCCTGGATGCCCCCGCTGAAGGGTGTAAATTCTGTTATGTTTTACCGTTTTTAAAAGGTTTTGTTTGTTTGTTTTTGTACCAGGGATTGAACCGAGGGGTGCTTAACCACTGAGCCATGGCCCCAGCTCCCCCGTTTTTTTCGAGAGAGAGATAGAGAGAGAAAGAAGAGAGAGTTTAGTTTTTCATCTAGTTTTTGATTTTCATCAGTTTAGTTGTGTATGTGGTGCTGGGGATCGAACCCTGGTTCTGGCATATGCCAGGCAAGCACTCTGCTGCTGAGCCACAGCTCCAGCCCCCATCCCCAGCCCTTTATATTTTTTATTTTGAGACAGGGCCTCGCTAAGTTGCCAAGGCTGACTTTGAACTTTCGACCTGCTGCCTCAGCCTCCTGAGCCTCTAGGATCATAGGTGTGCACACCATGCCCAACAGAAGTTTTTAAGTAATAAAATTTGTTACCAAAAAATGTATACCATTTTTATAACATTGGAGTTTCTAAAGTTGGCCAATTATAAATTCAAATTTTATTGTAACTTATTTTACTACCAACCAGAATAATGCATGGTGAATGAAATAGCTTCCGGAATGATATGGGAACAAATCACCTAGATCTGTTGTCACCAGGGCCCTGTCAGTCAATTCCTAAGTGGGTTTGATTGCAGGGCAACACGGGGCTGGGGCGCAGCTCAGTGGTGGAGCACTTGCTGGCCTATTCGGTTCCCAGGTTCTCTGCACCTGCGGCCGCTCCCACATGTCCCAGGCTTCCTGAGCGCCTTCGCTGTCCCCCATCCCCTCTGTTTTCCCGGCATCGTTTCCACAGCTAATGCACCTGTCCTCACCAAGCATTTCTCGGCTTTTAAAAGCACTTAGTGAAGATCTGAGCGGATGGCAGAGGGGCAGATTTCAGCATGTGGAGTGCAGACCCTGCTCCATTCCCCATCACTCCTCCTTTCCTGCTCTCCTCCTCTTCTCTCCCTCCTTCTTATGGTCACCCTCGGCCACAGCTCCTGTTCTGCAGAGGCGGCAGGGCGGCTCTCGCCACTTAGGAGCACATAGTAGGTAGAACTTTCTGTTTCTAATTCTATTCGTGAGGTTGGCATTTGAATTCTACTTAATAGGTAAAAAGGAGAAGCGTGACGCTAGGGGGCATGGGAAATGTCCGACTCTGCCCTCACAGTGCAGCATGGAGCAGCATTCATGCTGTTAGACAGGAGGTGAGAGGGGACCCAGGAGAAGCCAGGGGCTGCGCAAAGCCTGCTCCATGCTCGCCCTGGAGAAAATGCAGATCGGACCTACTTTACCTCCTTCTGTGCGGTACAGTGCTGTTAAAAATGAATATGAGGGCTGGAGCGGTGGCTCAGCAGTGGGAGCACTGGGCTGGCATGCACAAGGACCCGGGTTTGAACCCCAACAACATATATACACAACCACATGTCAGTGAAACAAAGGCCACGTGAAAAACTAAATAAAATTGATTCTGTCTCTCTCTCTCCCCCCTCCCTCCCTCCCTCTTTTGGAAAAAAAAATGAAGAACAGAGTGGGGAATATTTATTTATTTGTTTGCTTGTTTATTTATTTATTGGTACCAGGGTTTGAACCCAGGAACACTGAACCACTGAGCCACATCCCTGTCCCCTTTTACTTTTTATTTTGAGATAGGGCCTCTCTTATTGCTCAGGCTGGCTTTTAACTTGTGGTCCTCCTCTGCCTCAGCCTCCTCAGCTGCTGGAATTACAGATGTGTGCCACCATGCCTGGATATTTAGACAAACGTCATATACTAATATGATGGAATGAGTTCTGTGTAGTGCTTCAGATGTTATATATCATTCACATGCACATTAAAATGCATATGAACAGTGATATTATTAACTTAATAGCCGTTTTGCATAAACAATAACAAAGATTGGGATGTAATGGAACTCCTGTTCAGTTTGTAAAGTTCTAGCAGTCCCACTTGTCCTGATTGTTCTATTGGTGTTGTGCCTCTGTGAATGCTAAGACCAGTCATTGAAGCCCATGTGACCACTTTCAGTAGTTCAAATCATCTTCACAGAATTTGTTTTCCTTCCAGAATTGCATTTTCAGATTTTCCCCATGTATTCCTTTAATCTAGGAACAAATTAGATATCTTTAAAATTTTATTACTCTGTGGCTTTCTAAAAAGTACATGACTGATACTGCTCAAAACTGTGAAGGTCATGAAAACAAAATGGTGCCAGACACGGTGGCACACGCCTGTAATCCCAGTGACTCAGGAGGCTGAGGCAGGAGGATGGCAAATTCGAGACCAGCCTCAGTAATTTAGTGAGGCCCTAAGCAGTTTAGCATGATCTTGTCTCAAAAACTGAAAAGGGGCCAGGGCTGGGGCTCAGTGGCTAAGTGCCCCTGGATCAGTCCCCAGTACCAAAATGAAACACAAAAACATGTTCATGCCAAGAAGCGCTTGGGAGACAGGATAGCTCAGGGCAGTGTGTTCGCTGGATGGGATAAAGGAGCAGAGGAAGGAGACCGGGCTGCCTCACGGAGGACTGAGATGCAACGCCAGGGAAAGTGCGGAGGATGTGACAGTCCCCACTGACACGGCTCCCCTTCAGAATCTGCGACTGTGCATAGGCGCTGCTCCTTCATGGAAACCTCTTCACATTTCAATTTCATCTTCTCCTGGGCTGCTAGGCGACTGTGAGGACACTGGGAAGCAGAGAGCCACAGCTCGCAGCCAGCCACGCATTCACGTGGGCAGACGCAATACTCTGCAGCATACAGATCTTCAATAAATGACATGGGATGTTCAACACTTTATTATAAAGTTGGCCTTGGACTGGGTGCATTGGTGCAACTTGGGAGGCTAAGGCAGGAGGATCACAAATTCAAGGCCAGCCTTAGCAACTTGAGACTCTATCTCAAAATAAAAAATAAAAGGCTTAGATGTGGCTCAATGATAAAGTACAACTGGGTTCATTCCCCAGGACCCAAAAACATCAAATTGAGTTAATCTAGAAATAGTTTGTGTTGGGTGATCTTGCTCCGCCGTAGGTGGATGTTTGTGGTCTGAGCATGCGTAAGGTAGGCTGGGCTCTGATGATCTGTGTGCTGGCCATTAGCGCATTTCCATTTCCACGGCCCTATCGGGATGTGCCCCTGTGAGCTGAGGACCATCTGTGGTAAATGACAAACTGCACCCCCAGTGCACATGAATCACCTCCAACTGGAGCGAAGGGTGGGAGCCCTGTCCCGGGGCAGGATGCCAACTCCAGCTTTGGCAAAATGTTGTCTATCCCTACGTAAAGTTGGTACTGTTACATGCCACAATGCGTAGCAAAGTCTTTGGGGGCAGTTTTGAGGTTTCTTTTCTTTTTCTTTTTTCGTTTTTTCACTTATTTTTCCATTGTTCTTGGCAGTCGCCTTAGAAATTTCCCCAGTGTGTTTATCTGGCGACATGAAGAAAATTCTCTGTACACTGTCTGCTGTGAGTGAAAGTGGGCTGGGACCTCGCAGCCTGTTGACAGAGTTGAGCACTGATTTGATGTCCGAAAAAAGTAGACGCGTTTCCTGTTAACCTCCGAGCCCAGCTGGCTTCCACTTGGGACAAACGAGAAGACCAAGCAGACGCAGCAGTGGTGAGTCTCCCTCACCACTCACCTGAACCAGACTCTCAGTGGATTCCTGTGTTACAGAGCATCAATGCTTCCTGTGTGAAAGCAGTGGAGACTTCCCGTTGATGACATCGTTTGCGTCCCTACAAATAAACATTGGTTTCTTGATGATTTTCTCTTTTCTTTCTGTGGTGTTGGGGATTGATTGAACCCAGGGCCTCAGGCATGCTAGGCAAACACTCTACCACTGAGCCACATCCCCAACCCCTCTTGATGTAATTCTCAAACTGCTTTATAATAATCGCAAGGGGCAGTTGTCAAAATGCATATTCTTAGTCCCAGAGTCTTATCTTTTAATTTATGTTTATCTATTTGTTTATTATTTATTTATTCTTTGGTACTAAGGATTGAACCCAGGGGTATTTAATCACTGAGCCATGTCACCAGCCCGTTTTATTTTTTAATTTTGAGACAGGGTCTCCCTAAGTTGCTTAGGGCCTCGCTAGGTTGCTGAGGCTGGCCTCTAATTTGCAATCCTGCCTTAGTCTCCCAAATCACTGTGATTACAGGCATTCACCACTGAAACCTAGCACAATCCCTAAATTTTTTTTTTTTCTGGTATGAGGGATTGAACCCAGGGGCGCTTAACCACTGAGCCACATCCCTCACCTTTTTTATTTTTTATTTAGAGAGGGTCTTGCTAAGTTACCTAGGGCCTCACTCAATTGCTCAGGTTGGCTTGGAGCTTGTGATCCTCTTGCCTTAGCCTCCTGAGCTGCTGGGATGACAGGTGTGAGCCACTGTGTGCCTGGATCTATCTTTTAATTTAAAGTCCGATCAGGTAGGTTTTCTCATAGTAGCTCTTAACCCTGGCTACACAAAAGTATCTCCTGACGAGCTTTTAAAACTACCAGTGCAGCAGAGTAGAAGCTAGGGGCCCAGAGTGAAAGAGGAGGGGAGGGAAGGGGAGGTACTGGGGAGCACAGTTGACCGATTGCACTGTGTGTTCCCAGGAACTTATCGTGAATTTATCACAATGCATTCCAGCTCTAGGTGTCACTACAATGCAGCAATCAAAAGTAAATAGGAGGGTTGGGGATTTAGCTCAGCGGCAGAGCGCTTGCCTAGCAGCAAGACCCCGAGTTAGGTCCTAAAAAAGTAAATAGGAGGAGACTAGTAGAGTAGAGGAAGGGGATGGGTGGGGGAGTGCTGGTGACGGAAATGGAGTAAACTATATGCATCTGTGATTATGTCCGAATGAACCCCACTATTATATATAATTGTAATGCACAAAAAAGAATTAAATGAGAACAGTTTTAGAGACAAAACTACCAGTGCCTCAGCCTCCCCCATTCACTCCTTAGATTTTCACTTCTTGTTCTGGGGCGGTGCCTACACACCAGGGATTTTTTGTTTGTTTTGTTTTTTTAACTCCCTGGCCAAGGACATTATGCAACCAGGGTCTAAACCCACTAGTTCCGTGCATGGAACTAAATCAACTGGAAGAACCAGTGCTTGCCTCTTCAGGCTTCTTTAAGGCACATGGATGCTGAACTCAACATCAGGGTCTCACAAGCATAAGGTTGAGGAAGGAAGCCAGGCACAAAAGAGGAGCAGAGATTGGGACCAAGTGCCAATAGGTGCCGGGTTACTTTGGGGACGATGGGAACATTTTGGAATTTGTGTCGATGCACAACATAGGGACTATGCTAAAGTGAACGTTTTGAGGTGGAGAACCTTATGACGCTATAGAGACAGATGGTCTTAAATATTCCATTTCTGTAACTTCAGGAACAGGCATAGGTCACCTAAACCAGTGTCACAGTGCAGGGTCATGGTGCTCTTTGGGGAGGAGGAAGGAGCACAGGAGGGCTCTGGGGGCTGTCGCTGTGCTTGGTCCTGCCTGGTGGTGTGCAAGATACACTCGCTTTGTGTCTGTTTTTTGAGCTGTGTTTCCTGATTTGTGCTTTGCAAAGACTCAGCCATCAGGAGACGAGAAGATGTTTAAGTTCCTCCACTGAGAGCGAAGGAAAGACCAAGATTCCACCTTGCCAACCACCAAAGCGAGTCTCCAGAGGCTTGGACACCAGGGTGGACCATGGAGGTCTTCCGCCTGCAGCGCTTTGCAGGGAAGGCTGGTAAGCAGCCTTGCTGTGACTTCAGTTCCGTTTGAGAGTGTTGTCTTGTGGTAACTGGACAGATAATATTTGGGATCTAATTCAGTCTGCCTTTAACTTGTACCTATGTTTTATTCTGGAAATAAAGAGTAAGATAAAACAAAGGCGCGAGTTCTCTGGCTCCCGAGCCCTCACTGTGGAAGCCTGGGCGACTTCTCATGGCAGTGTCACTCTCACCACGCTGACTTTCCCAGGCTCGCTCAAGTCATGCCTTTTATCTCACTGGAGTACGCTTTTCTCTTTTCTTTCTTCTTTTGAGTACGCTTTTCTTAATGGCTGCTAATAAGCGGAGGCCCAGACTCCTCCTCCCTTCCAGGCCTGTTAACCTCCCACCCCCTCCTCCTTCACAGGCTCAGGGCTCCCGACTTCCTTCCTCCTCTCATGCTTTCTTCTCCGGTTTCTGAGACCCTCAGCTTCCAGCCGGACCTCCGAGCTCCGAGGTTCTGGAAAACGCCTGCTCCCTTCGCGGTCCTGTGGCTTCCTGCGCACCCAGGACGGTGCTCAGAGTGGAGGCTCCTGTTTCGCCCACAGTTCCTTCCTTTGAAGTTTTCTCCTGCAGTTCTGGGACTCCTGACACTAGGAGCCTAGCAGACCAGGCCGTGATATTCTTATGTGCGAGGTTTTACTTTTTTGTTAAAGAAAATACAGAAATTAGAATCAGCTTTGTTCTTGATTTCTGAGCGGCCCCACCATGTTAAAAGTACTCATAACATTGGCCATATAAAGAGAAAATGACTATTTTTTTCCAATTCTTAATTTTCCAGTGGTTTCTTCATTGGTTAGAAAATCTGTCAAGTCTTTTATTAATGGTGCTATTTTCTTTCGTTTCAGGAAAATAAAAGGAAAATTCATATATACGTATGTAGGATCGAATGCCACAGGGGCCCATAGATAACTTTTTACAGATTTTCTGTGGTGTTTTGTTTGTTTGCTCATTTATTTTAGTACTGGAGATTGAACCCAGGGGCGCTTTACCACTGAGCCACATCCCCAGCCCTTTTTATTTTTTGTTTTGAGACAGGGTCTGCTAAGTTGTCCACGCTGGCCTTAAACTTGAGATCCTCCTGCTTCAGCCTCCTTTAATGTTCCAGTCTTACAGGCGTGGAAACAGGCTCAGAGAAAGCCTTGCAGTTGACTAGTGGGAAGCCCATTTCCCCCACATTTCTTTGTCATTTCATTGTCTTTAATTTATATCTTTGCTAAGCAGTGTTTGTAACAGGTTACAAATGTAACATGTATCATGGGTATACTGAGGCATTTTAACTTTTCTCTCATTTATTTTTTTAAACTTTATGGTAAAAAATTCTGTTCTTTTTTTAGTACCATTGTTTAAGGATACCCGGCATCCTTTAATTCGTTATTAGCACAACTTTAAGAACTTCCTCAAGACCCAAAAAAATCCAAAAGACTGGTAGAGCTAATAAAAAAATTGGCAAAGTAGCAGGTTACAAAGTCAACATACACAAATCAATAGTTTTCCTATATGGCAACGATGAATCTGCTGAGAAAGTGATTAGGAAAACAATTCCATTCACAATAGAATAAATAAAACAAATAAAATACCTAGGAATAAATGTATGCAAGGAGGTGAAAGACCTCTACAATGAAAACTGCAGAGCATTGAAGGGAGAAACTGAAGAAGACCTCAGAAGATGGAAAGACTTCCCGTGTTCATGGACAGGCAGAATAAATAGTATTAACATGGCCATTCTCCCAAAAGCATTATACAGATTCAATGCAATCCCCATCAAAATACCAATGGCATTCTTCACAGAACTAGGAAAAACAATCCTGAAATTCATGTGGAAGAACAAAAGACCCAGAAGAGCCAAAGCAATTTTAAGCCAAAAAAGCAACGCTAGAGGCTTCACAATACCTGACTTCAAATTATACTAAGAGCTACAGTAGCAAACACTGCTTGGTACTGGCAAAATAACACACATTGACCAATGTACAGAACAGAAGCACAGGAAAAAAATCCCACATAGACACAGTCATCTGATCCTTGATGAAAGTGCCCCAAACATGCATTAGAGAAAAGACAGCCTCTTTAGTGAACGGTGCTGGAACAACTGGTTATCCATGTGTGGAAGAATGGAACTAGACCCTTAACTCTTGTCCTGCACAAAATCAAGTCATACTGGATCAAAGAGTTAGGAATTAGACCAAAAACTATGCAGATGCTAGAAGAAAACAGGGCCAACACACCAGCACATCGGAACAGGAAGTGACTTTCTCGATAGGACCCCTGAAGCTCAGGAAATAATGCCAAGAGTTAATAAACGGGGCAGCATTAGCTTCTGCACCACGAAGGAAACAGGAGCGTGAAGAGAGAACCTACAGAAAGGGAGAGAATCTTTGCTGACTACTCTTCTGAGAGAAGAGTAATATTTATAAATGGAAAGAATTTTAAAAACTTCAAAAAAAACCCAACCCAGTTAAGAAATGGGTAAATGAATTAACAGACACTTCTCAAAAGAAGAAACACAGACAACCAAAAAAACATTATTAGCAGTATTGGAAATGTAAATCAAAACTGCTCTGAGATTTCATCTCACACCAGTTAGAATGAGTCACCAAGAAAGCAAGTAATAAATAGTGGTGGAGAAGACGTGGAGAAACAGGAGCACTTTACAATGACGATAGGTTGTCATGAGTACAACCACTATGGAAATCATGGTGGCTCCTAGAAGACTGGGTGTGGAACCACCGTGTGACCAGCCATCCCACTCGGTATTCACTACAGTGACACATGCTTACCCGCGTTTACAGCAGCACAATTCACAACAGCCAAACTGTGGAACCAGCCTGGGTATCCCTCAGTGGATGGGGGGATAAAGAAAGTGTGGTCTAGAGACACAAGGGAGTTTTATTCAGCCATGAAGAAAGGAGTTAGGTCGTTTTCAGGCAAGAGGACGGAACTTGCGGCCATCACGTTAAGTGAAAGAAGTCAAACTCAGGGTTGTGTATTTTCTCATACGCAGAAGCTAGGGAGGAAAAAGGAAAACGAAACTGTGAGGGGGATCTCCTAATACTCAAAGGGCGACCAGGGTTGGAAAGGGACAGTATTGCAGGGGGCAGGAAGGGAGAGGTGCTGGGGAGTGGTAACACTGTGCGCACGGTCCAATATGTGACCACAAACCCCATTGGTATGTGCGACTGTGTGCACCAGTAAAAACAGGAGAAGAACTTGCCCTGCTCCTGTCGGTTTTCAATATTGGTGTCATTGCCTTCCACTGACTGTCGGAAGCTACGGTACTCCAGGAGAG
>PVKS010022979.1:0-32973 GCA_004027875.1 Aplodontia rufa
TCCATTTTGATTTAATTTTTGTGCAGGGCGAAAGATAAGGATCCAGCTTCAGTTGTCTACATACGGCTGTCCAGTTTGTCCAACACCATTTGTTGAACAGGATATCTTTCTTCCACACTATGCTTTTGCCCCCTTTATCAAATATCAAATAGTTAAGGATATAGGAGTTTGTCTCAGGATCTTCTATTAGGTTCCACTGATCTTCAGTTCTCTTTTTGATACCAATACCATGCTGTTTTTGCTACTATGGCTCTGTAGTATAATTTCAGGTCAGGGATTGTGATATCCCCTACCTCTTCCTTTCTATAGAGTAATGTTTTGGCTAGTCTGGGTCTCCTGTTAGTCCATATGAACTTGAGAATTGCTTTTTCTATATCTGTGAAGAATGCCATAGGTATCTTGATGGGGATTGCATTGAATCTGTATAGGGCTTTGGATAGAGTGGCCATCTTTATTATATTGATTCTGCCTAACCATGAGCATGGAATGTTTTTCGATCTACTCAGGTCTTCTGTAATTTCTTTTTTTAGTATTTGATAGTTTTCTTTATAGAGGTCCTTAACATCCTTTGTAAGGTTAATGCCCAAGTATTTCATTTTTTTGGAAGTGATGGTGAATGGGAGAGATTTCCTGATTTCTTCTTCTGTGGATTTGTTGCTGGAGTAAAGAAACGCTAGTGATTTACTGGAGTTGATCTTGTAGCCAGCTACTTTGCTGAAAATACCTTTAAGGTCTAGGAGTTTTCTGGCCTTCTAGGTATAGAATCATGTCATCAGCGAATAGAGATAACTTAACTTCCTCTTTTCCTATACAAATACCTTTGATTTCCTTGTCTTGCCTGATAGCTCTGGCAAGGGTTTCAAGGACTATATTGAACAAGAGTGGGGAAAGCGGACAACCTTGTCTTGTTCCAGAACTCAGTGGAAATGCTTTCAGTTTTTCTCCATTGAGGATAATGTTGGCTATGGGTCTGTCATAAATGGATCTGACATAGTTAAAGTATCTTCCCTTGTTCCCTATCTTCTCCAGAGTTTTGAGTATAAAGTGGTGTTGAATTTTATCAAATGCCTTCTCTGCATCAATTGAGATGATTCTATGATTTTCGTTTTTAATTGTGTTTATGTGGTGAATTACATTTATTGATTTGTGTATATTGAACCAGCCTTGTTTCCCTGGAATGAAGCCCACTTGATCATAATGGATTATCTTTTTAATGTGCTTTTGTATCCGATTAGCTAAAATTTTATTAAGGATTTTTGCATCAATGTTCATCAGGGAAATTGGTCTGTAGTTTTCTTTCCTTGATGTGTCTTTGTTGGTCTTTGGAATCAGTGTAATATCTGCTTCATAAAAAGTGTTTGGGAGTGATCCCACACTATCAATTTCCTGGAAGAGCTTGCAGAGGAACAGTGTTAGTTCTTCTGTGAAGACTTGGTAGAATTCCACTGTATATCCATCCGGAACCTGAGCTTTTCTTTTTTGGGAGAGCTTTGATTGCTGCTTCAATTTCCCTTTCTGTGATAGGTTGATTGAGGTTTTCAATGTCCTCCTGTGTTAAAGAGGGGATGTCATGTGTGTCCAAAAACCTGTCCATGTCCTCCAGGTTCTCAAATTTGGCAGAGTATAAGTTTGCAAAATAGGTTCTGATTATCGTCTGTATCTTGGATGAGTCTGTGGTGATATCCCCATTTTTGTCTCTGATTTTGTTGATTTGCTTCATTTCGTTTTTCCTTTTGGTGAGGTTGGTAAGGGGTCTGTCGATTTTGTTGACTCTTTCAAAGAACCAACTCTTAGTTTTGTTAATAGTTTGTATAGTTTTTTTCTCAATTTCATTGATTTCAGCTCTGATTTTGGTAATTTCCTGTCTTCTGTTAGATTTAGGGTTGGACTGTTCCTCCTTTTGTAGTCATTTGAGTTGAAGCATAAGGCTATTAATCTGATCTCTTTCTAGATTTTTGATGTATGCACTCAGTGCTATAAATTTACCTCTTAAGAAAGCCTTCATACTGTCCCAGATGTTTCGGTATGTTGTTTCCTCATTCTCGTTCAATTCCAAAAGCTTCTTAATCTCTGCTCTCATTTCCTCTTTTACCCATCCTTTGTTTAAGAGGTAATTATTCAATTTCCAAGTATTTGAATAGTTTCTATTGTTTCTCCTGTTGTTGATTGCTAAGATCATAGCATTATGATCTGACAGAATACACGGGACTATATCCACTTTTTTATATTTGTTAAGATTATCCCGGTTAACTAGGATGTGGTCTATTTTAGAGAAGGATCCATGCGCTGCTGAGAAGCAGGTAAATTCAGCTGTCTTAGGATGTAATATTCTGTAAATGTCTGTTAAGCCTGATTGATTAATAGAGTTGTTCAGATTGGAGATGTCTTTATTGATTTTTTGTTTTGATGATCTGTCTAGATTTTATAATGGTGTGTTGAAGTCCCCCAGGATTATTGTGTTGAGATCAATGAGGGGATTAATGGCCTTAAGTATTTTTTCCATATATTTGGGGGCATAAATGTTGATTATCGTTATATCTTCTTGATGAACTGTCCCTTTTAGTATGATAAAGTGACACTCTTTGTCCTTTCTGACTAGTTTTGGTTGGAAATTAATTTTATCAGAAATTAGAATCACTATGCCAGCTTGCTTTTTTGGGCCGCAGGCCTGGTAGACATTTTGCCGTCCTTTCACTTTCACCCTGTGTCTATTTTTGAGTGTCAAATGTGTCTGTTGCAGGCAACATATTGTTGGATTTTGTTTTTTGATCCAGTGGGTCAGTCTGTGTCATTTAATTGGGGCATTGAGACCGTTCACATTCAAGGTTAGAATAGATATGTGAGGCTGCTTCACAGACTTTGTATTGATTACAGAGTTTTGAATCATCTTGAAAGTCAGCTTTTGTAAATACGATTATTGATTTGCCCTTGTTTAAGGATTTAGGATATCATTGGCATTTTCTTCTGAATGGAGAATATCTTTGCAAATGTTCTGTAGAGCAGGATTTGTGTTCATGTATCTTGGTAGCTTGAGTTTATTGTTGAAGTATTTAATTTCCCCTTCACATTTGAAGCTGAGTTTTGCCGGATATATTATCTTTGGGTGAAAGTTGTTATTTTTTAACACATGAAAGATATTGTTCCAAGCTCTTTTGGCCTTCATTGTTTGCTCTGAAAAATCCATAGTGATCCGAATTGGTTTGCCTCTGAATGTGATGTGGGGTGGGGTTTTCCTCTAGCAGGTTTTAGAATTCTCTCCTTAATTTTTCTGTTATTCATTTTGTATATGATATGTCTTGGTGAGTTTCTCAATTGATTAGGTCTATTTGGAGTTCTATAAGCATCTTGGACGTGATATTCCAGATCTATAGTAAAATGAGGGAAGTTCTCACTTACGATTTCGCTTAAAAGGTTCTTTAAGCCTCTTGTTTGATGTTCGGAATTTTCCTCCAGACCAATTATTCTCAGATTATTACACCTCATCTCATCAAATATTACTTGGAAGTTCTGATTATGTAATATAAGCTGTTTATCTTATCTTCTTTGAATTCTACATTGTTTAGCCTATCCTCATTATCCCATACTCGTTCTTAGAGAGCTGAAGTTCTATTTTCAGTGGAGTAGCTCTGGTGTTGGTGTCTTCCATTGAATATTTAATTTGTTTAACCGTGTTTTTCAATCCTGATAGCTCTGCTACATCTCTTTTCAGGATGTCTATATCTTTGTATAGCTGGTCTTTCATTTCATGGAACTGTTCCCTTATTTCCCTGTAGAAGTTGTCTCTCATCTCTTGAAATTGCTCTCTGATTTCTTTCCTTATTTCATCTCCCAATTCTTTGATTGCATTACTAATCATAATGCTGACACAATGCCTTTGGTTTTCATCTAGGGCTCTAGCTAAGCAGTCCTTTGGTGGGGAGCTGTGTATTTCAGGAGGGGAGTTAGTTTCCATTTTCTTCATTTTCTGAGTCCAAGAGTGTGTCTTGTATTTCAAGAAAGTTGCTCTTGGTGGAGTAATTTGATCTTCTTATGGCTTTGCTTCCTTGTGATGGGTTTCTTTGAGAGAGATCTCACAGTATATTATGATAGTGAGCCAGTGCCCGTTTTGAAGTGTGTCTATTTCTTCAGATAGTAGGGTCTCTCTGAAAGTGGGGAGAAGGGATGACTAGGAAGTCAAGGAGGTGAATTGGGGAGGTAAAAAAATCACTCTTGCCTTAGAATAAAGAGGAACAAGGGATTAGGGAGGAGTAGGTTATTCTATTAGGACTGCGGGAAGGGTAAAGACTTTGGGTAAGGATGAGAGAAAAATGCTTATATTTAGGGATTACTGGAGTACAGGGGAGGAAGAGATTAGTATGGGGCGTGGTTATCTTCACTCTCCAGAGGCTGAGTATATCTTGCTATCATGAAATGTTTTCCTGGTTGGAACCCAATGTTATAGGGATAGCAGTAGGGTTCAAGAAGACTTAGAGAAAGTAGTAGCCAATCACCATTACATACACATGGATAAATATTTACATCCACCAACACCAAATTCAGTATTAACTGTAAAGCAAGAAGGGGGAAAAGAAAAAATATCTATATAATAAAAAATAAATAAAAATAAATAATAAAAAGTAAAAGAAAATAAAAATAAAAAATTCCTAATGAAAACTTGGATCTGTAGACAATAAGGGCACCTCTGGGATCTGGTAGGAGATGATCACTGTCCTTCTGGGTTTCAATATGAATGACTCTCAGTCTGCAGCCATGAGATCCCACAAAAAGGACTGCGGTATCCTTAGACTCCTGGGACCTCCAGGAGGGCCCTCCACTGAAGAGGACTGGTTCTGGCAAGCACTGATGTTTTCCAGCTTCCCAGAGGAGCTGAAGCCAGAAGAGTTAATGAGCAGGGAGTATGGATGATTTCTATTCTCCCTCTGCTGGGGAGATGAATGCACCGACTCCTGTGGCAGTAGAGTCCCAGTGTTCAAATTGCCATGTGATCCTTCTGGCTGAGGGGAGTGGACGGGGCAGAGAACTGTTCCCCTTTATTCCACAAACTGAAGACCTCCTACAAAGGGTGGAGTCTGGGCCTGTTCTAGGTCCTCTCTTCCTGGATCAGACTGAAGCCCGCAGCCTTTTCCTGGATGCAGTTATTAAAGGCTGCTCCAAAAAAGCCAGGGGGAACTGTGTCCTGGGACTTTGAATGGCTTCCAGGGTACTGCCAAGTAATTTGCTCCTCTGGGTTTCCCAGCACAGCTCTCACCCCCTGCAGGGTGTGAGCTCAGTGGATGACTGTTTTAGATAGGGGTGGGATGGCAGCAGCTCTGGTGTCTCTGACTGCCTCAGCTATCGCCACTTGCAGCTCTGCCCCTGCAGCGGGTCCAGGACTGTGACCTGGGACTCGAGATGACAGTCGGTCAGGCTGTCCCGCCAAGCAGCCTGCTCCACCGGGCGCCCCAGCAGGCTGTCTCCCATCACAGCTCTCGCCCCCGCAGAGTGTGAGCTCGGTGGATGATTGTATTAGTGGGGAAGGGATCGCAGCAGGGAGCCGGAATGTAAGGGAGCCGGCCACTGTTCCTGGCAGAACAGACAAAGTCCCTTTATCTCTCCTCGCTCTAACGGTCACTCCGCTAGCACCAAGCAAACAGCTGAACTACTGTACTCCTGGTGTGGCTGACAGAATTCTTCCTCCCTCTCCACACTCTGTCGGAGGCTCGCCAATGGTGTCAGCACCGGCAGGAAGTTAGCACAGGCAGCCTTCTGCTTCCCGCCAGGGATGGGGAAAATCCCCCATTTTTTTTTCTCTCCTCAAGAAACTCCCAAGACTCGGTTCCTTAGAAAAGCTTCACAAACCAGTACTAGAAGATCATATATAAATTCCCCTGAACGCACCTTGGAAAATTGAAGATGAACTGGGATTTTCCCAAGCAGACCTGGAGCCTCAGGAAATGCTGCCTCCCTTCAGGTCGCCATGTTGGATCTTATCAACTCTTGGAGTTTCAATTACTTTTCCTATTGATTGGAAAATGTCACTAGATTAAATTCAGAATCTAATCTGACTTGTTTGGTTGGAAAGCCTTTTGTTTACTTTTCCTGAAACCAAGTAGAAAATCCTTGTCCATTACCTACTGAGGAACAGCCTTCTGTGAGGGGTAAGTTTGCATCCAGTGTTCTATGAATCCTTTGCAGGTTATGTAGGTCCAAGGAAATTGTCTTGATTTGTCATGAGAACTGTTAACAATCATGGATTGAGCAAGTAAGATCATAACATACTCTATAAGCTAAATTAAACTCATCCTTCACCATGCCTCTTCTTAGTAATACCTGCTGCTGTTCCAGACTCTATCAAGGGAAATGTTAACTAGTTTTCTGGTTTGATTTTAGAGAAACTTGAGAAGACTCAATTATTTTTTCACTCAATTTCAGCCCTAAAATGCCACTTGTACAATTTTCTCTTTATTTTTAAGACTTCTGTAAATACTGTCTATATTAAAAACATCAGGTGACATTAAAGATCTGAGAAAAGACTTTGCTGAAGAAATGGAGAGTAATAAGAACATTTACAAAATGGGAGTGGGAATTCTAAGTGTTCCCAAGCAATAGAAAAAGATAAATACTATGGAGGTTGGAGCTGTTGATATTTTTACTTGCTCCTCAGTTCTGCTAAAACTCAGCACTTGTGTATTATTATATTCTCAATAAAATCCATGGATTCTAATTATGTAGAAATGAAAGATATGGTAGATATTATGGTATATTAGATTGTAATTCAGCAAATGTTTTTTCCTATCTTCCTCCCCTTACCTGCATGGGAGATTATATTCTTTACCTATTGATGACATGTTTGGTTTTGTGATTTGCTTTGCTTCTGATGGTCATTAACTGTAAAGGATCAACAAGCTCACAAACGTGGTTTCACGGAAGTGGAAAGGAGGCATCAAATTCCTATGTCAGAGACAAAGAGCTTCATTACTCATGCTAATAACAGTAGCTAGAGTATCCATATTTTCTTGTTTGGTGCCCTAAATCCAGCTCCCACTGGTCTGTATGGAGAGGGCCAACTTATGCTTGTACTTAGTGAGTTGCATTACAGGAAAGAAACCCTGAGCTTAGGGAACCCAAATCCTTTCTAATGCCTACTATAAATCCTATTATTATATGTCAGCATGTTTGCCTTTTGTTCTGGAAAGAGAACTTATTTCTGTCTTCCAAGTCTTTTTGCCATATCTTTTTTTTAATTAATAAATTTATTTGTTGAACAATCAAACATGCTTCTAACTAAACAATATAATATATATATATATATTCTGAAAATTAGATTTACCCCCTAAAAACCCCCCTAATTACTCACCCTTATCCCTTCCCCCTCCCCCCTCCTTCCCAACGCATCTCTACAAATGCCTTAGGTTATATGTCACTACATCTTTTCAGGGTTTAATACATGAGAGTTGACCTCCTTTCTCAATGGCGAGGGTCTAGCTCCAGCCTCCACAGATGAGTGAAGACATTCGACCCTTGGTTCTCTGAGTTATTCTTACCTCACTCAGCATGATTTCTTCCATAGCCACCATTTACCTTCAAAGGCTACAGTATCATTGTTTCTAATTGCTGAGTAGAACCCCATGGTGTATATGTACCACAGTTTTTTAATCTATTCATCCAGTGAGGGACATCTGGGTTGTTTTCATAATTTAGCTATTGTAAATTGAGCTGCTATGAACACAGATATTGCTGTGTCACTGTAATGTGCTGTTTCTAGCTCCCCTGGAAAAATACCCAAGAGAGGAATAACAGGATCGTATGGTGGGTTCATCCTTAATATTTTGAGGATTCTCCACACTGCTTTCCAGAGGCGGCTGTACCAGTCTGCAATTCCTCCAACAGTGTGCTGGTGTTTCTATCTCTCCACAACCTCTCCAACATCTATAATTGTTTATTTTCTTCATTTTTGCCAATCTTACTGGCATGAGGTGAAATCTTAATGTAATTTTCATTTTTTTCCATATCTTTTTGAAAAGAGAATCTGAACAAAGATAGGCATCACCTCGGCCTAAGCAAATGACCCATGGAGCATGGTCTACCAACACAAACCTCTTCCAGGAGAACACTTCCCAGATATCTGCTTCTACGTGGGGCCAGACACAGTTAAGTTATACCCTGACATAGAGACAGCACAGCCAAATTTATCCTGAACTAACTGAAGCATAGTCACCATGAAGATACATGAATATGAGAATTAATTACTCTCATTGATTAATTAGGCTACCAAATTTGCAAGTGCTTTTTAAAGAAATGTATCATTGTTATAGCAATAACTGATTGATATAGAAATTAGTGTTGAAAATGAGGTTCAGACATATCAGAACCTGAAATATTTGACTTGGCTTTGGGACTACTGAGTGGATGATGAGGAAACTTCTAGGAGGGATAAAAATGGATGATATATATTATAAAATGACAAAATAGTTGTTAAAAGTATTGTCTCCAGTTGCTCAGAAAGCAGAAAAAGTACCAAATAAACTGAAACACTCAAAGATCTCAAAAGCATGAGCAGATAACCTGCTATCATGTGTGATAAAATGCTACAGGGAAGATATGAGTTCAGCAAAAACTGGTTGGTTTGCAAATAAGATTTAGACAATAGAGAGGCTACAAATATCAGATTTGGAAAATAAATCAATATCTTATCAAAACAGAGATGTGGTAATTAACTACAGAGATGAAATCAGTGATTGCTTTAGTATCATTTGTTAAAGCATATGAATGAAAGAGCTTTTAGAGAAAGTACAGGGTATTTTACACAGAAGTCTAATGTATTCAAAGTGCCAATAATTAAGTCTAGACAGAAACATACCTTGCAAAGAATTGGGTATGTGGCTCTTAATACTTATATTGAACTATATAATTAAGTACTTAGGAAAAAATAGCTTTTGAGAGATTTACATTAGCAAAAGACACATCAACCTAGACTAAAAGACACTGAAGTTGTTATTGATGTAAAAAATCTTTTCCCCTCAACTTTATATTGTCAACAATTGAATTTAAAATAGCTGTTGGGCCACCAAGAAGGGCTTATTTTCAAAAGTTTATTAGATATAGTCAAGGAGGTTAATGGCAGAGAAAGGACCTCCAAGAGGTGCAGTGAAGATCTCTGGAGAACAGTGGAATAGGGCTATTTCTAGTGAGCAGAACCTGGCTCTTTTTGAGAACTCTAATCATAATTCTGTTGTTTATGATTTCCATAAATGTAGCAGCAGAGGGTAAAGCCAAACATCTTGTGGCAACTCATAATCGTACAGATACAGGTACCCAGTGCACATCTTTGTTCAGAAAGGCTCATCCTCCTGCTGTGGAGAGTGGGCAGGTGCCATTCAATGTGGTTCTTATTCCTACTGGCTACACTACAAGACTTGTCTAATTTTGGTCTGTCTTTAGAGTAAGAGCAGTTAGCAAACAGTGATTTAAGCTTCTTACTGTTTGAAGACCTGATGACATTGAGTCTGCTAAGTTCCAAAATTACTGTGCACCTGAGACCATTACATGCCCTCCATTCTTTGCTTTTGAAATACAGGAGTGTTTATAGTATAAATATAATAAATAGTATGTACTAGGTATATTTGAGCAGATACCTTGTATTTTTAGTTCATAGGTCAGTGAATTGAAAGGAACTGCATTCAGACTGATGTGGATGGTGGGGATCTGGATTTTGAATCTGATGCCCTTTGTTATGTAAATGATATTTTGCATATGGGAAGACAGACTATTTGAGAAAAAAAAAAGGGGGGTATTGTGGTAAAAAAAAAGTTTCATTGTTAATATTCATGCTATCGTCTTACCCAGATGGAAAGGGCATATCTCACTTCCCATTGATACTGGACTTGTCTCTGTAACTTACTTTAGTCAATGAGATAAGAGAAAATGTGATGCAAACAGAGGCTGGAAATTTATTTGCATGGTTGGGCTTATCATTTTGCACTTTGGCCATTATCCTGGGAGAACCTGCTGGAAGAGCTTCCGGCCCTCCAGACTGAGATTCAGTGTTAGAAGCATGAAGCAGACTTGTCTCAACCCACAGATCTGCAGCCTAAAGCAGATCTGTCTCAGCTGACTTGCAGGTACAGGAGAGAGTAGTAAATGCTCTTTGTTACACAAATGAGATGTTGTGATTATTTTGAGCAAAAGCTGACTTACATTTAAAGACTTATGACAGAGAAAATGCTTTCTTCAAGAAGAGAAAATGGCAGTATTAAGGATATTTGCTAGTGGAGAGAGGGCACAAACTAAATCTAAGGCCAATTGAGAGTTCCAGATAGATGATCAACAATGAGTTTGTGGAGTCTGTGACCTTTTGAAATCAACTGTTTCTGTACTTGTTATGGTAAGGGATTTTGATGAACTTCTGTCCTATTCCATGAATATTTATTTGTTTTTTAAAAATTTAATACTAAGGATTGCTTGTTTGTTTGCAGTATGTAAAATGTTGGCATGTAATTCCTCTGGGAATGGTGAGCAGGAGTGGAGTTTGGACTCACTTGGAGTGCACTGATTTAGCAGTTGATCACATTTTGCAGAATTCTATTTGCAAGCTTAGAAAATTACCACACACAGTTCACCATATGGCACCACTGACTTTGCTGAGGGAACTATTGTATTTGAAAAATCAAAAACACTCACTAAATCCTCAAATCTCTCTCTCTCTTTTTTCCTACTGTCATCGTTTCCATGACTACATTTCACAGCCCCATGTTAGATTTTAAATGTAAATGATTTTTACAAATACAAAACAAAACAAAAAACCCCACAACACTATAAAGTATTTTCAGAAAGAAGAAAGTGAGAGAGACATTTAACCTTCTGGAAAAATGCTATGTGCTAATCTCTACAACCTAGGGATTGGGTATAACACAAATGAGAAATACATTTTTAAAGCACAATTTCTCATATTTTAAAAATGAGTTCTGTAATAGAATATACATATTGATATAAGACTTCAAATAGCAAATAAGGGTTGATGAGCATAAAGATGTATGCAGTGGATTGGATTCTAATACCTCTGAATAGCCTTTAGATATTTTGCCTCCCTCCCTGTGATAAAATTATTTTCTATGTCTTATTTTAAGGTGTATTTTGAGTTATTTTTTGGAGGGGGGGTGGGAAAAAGAGCAGCCACATAAGGTTTGCCCTAATGAATTTCTTAGAATAAAAAGAGGCAGATAAATATTTTTTCTTTAATTAGGAAAGAAATACTGAATTTTCTTTCCATACTATTTAAAAACATTCTTTAGGGCTGGCCTTTCCTTGTGTACCTTTCACTTTATTGAAGGCGATATGTTGTTTTCAGTTGCACAAATACTGCCTAGTCCACAAAGTTATTATTGTGTTTAAAATAAGTATTACTGAGATTCTGGCACACTGAATCCAGATCCAGGGATCTTCACCAGCGTGTTTTATAAGCTCTGGTGCGAGGGCATTATAGAGTTGGTACTAGAAAAGAAAATTCCAAATGTGCCTCGTTTTACAAATACACACCACTGCATAAAAGCTTCCCAATCCTTGCTGTGGAATAACATCATGCTGCTTCGAAAAGAATAACACTTGACAGGTATGTTTGATGTAAAAAGCCTTTACTTTCTTTCACCTATATATTTCAAAGTTTGACACCTTTTTTGTTAGTAATTAACATAATTAAAATTGGCCCAACATTAGTAGAATTATCTCTGTCTTATGCAAAGGAAGGTTTCTAGTGAAGTCCTAATTTGAAGAATCAACATTGAGCACATCAAAAGTTACTCTGGTTATCTTAAATGAAGTCTTAGATCTTTGTTTTATATTTTGCACCAGAAAGGGTGTGGATACATGATGTAAAGAGAGCCTATTTCATTCCCATTTTATTTTTCTCTTCACCTATTGAAGGCCAAAATGTATGATAAAGGATAAAGGATGGAGGCATGAACTGGGAGGGTTATTATTCTTGCAGGAATTTCTGAAGCTGCCACACTGGAGCTTCTACCTGTTTCACCTCTGCAGAATTGGAGTCCATCCAGTTGATATGGATGTAAGGACAGAAATTAGTCAATGCTGGGACACAGTAGGAATTGTATGAATCTGAAGGAGGTCGCATTTTTGTGTATGTCCATGATTATTAGAATATTTTGCAAATACCATGCCTCCTGTGTGGATATTTGTACAAAACTACATATATACATAGATGGAAGCAATTAGGAAACTTATTAGTAATATACATTAAATGAGATCTGCAGAAATATTCGACATTCCAAACCTGAGCAAAAAACTTTGTTCAGATAAATAAGTAAAAAAAGATGTATCAAATTTGGGAATAGGGAGAAGACTTCAGAGAAAAGGCAGAGGAAGGAGTTCCAAAATCCTCTACTCCAAAAAAGATACTGAAGATGCAGCCAAAACTCCCCAAACCAACTTTTCTGAAACATAAGGATCTGCATCATTATCAGGATTTTAGAGTTTTTTTTTTTTTTTTTTTTTTTTTTTTTTTTGAGAAGGACAGTGAGAGAGAGAGAGAGAGGGAGGGAGAGAATCAATTTTTTTAATTGAGTTTTTCACATGGCTTTTGTTCTCTGACAGTTATGTATGTGGGTGCTGGGGTTTGAACCTGTGTACTTACGCATGCCAGGCAGGCACTGTAACTGCTGAGCTACTGCTCCAGCCCCCAGGATTTTAGAGTTTTAGTAAAAAAAAAAGTAGTATAGTTCTGTAGAAAAGTAAAATTTGCAAATTTTCAACTTGGCCTCTTACCATTCTCCCATCTCTGAGGAAACCTTGAGAAAGAACAGCTTTCAGTCACAGCTCACTTAGTCTAGACAGCTTTTTCTCGAGTATTTGTCAAACAATGGGAGGCGATTATTTAACATTGTGCCTACCTGAGTAGGTACATGACAGCTGGAGGCAAATAGGCTAACTGAATGTGTTTAAGAAGATATCTATAAGGAACTTTGAAAAATTATAATGTATTCTGGAAATCTAGAAGTCAACGAACATATGTAGGATTGTGCACATATCTTGGAGCGTACCTATGTTTAAAAAAAGATCAGGAAAATCTCTAGCCTGACATCTGATTAACCTCTAGGCTCTACTAAGGAAATGAAGGCTAAGGCAGAGTTATAAATATCCTGGATGAGTTGAAGACATTCCTCAACACAAACACAGAGTATCTTGAAAAAGACTGGGAGGCTTGACTGGTTCTAGGCATTTAGAAATATCTCTGTTCAATCATTAGTTGACTACTAAGCTAAATGAACAGAGACTTCAGAGATTTCAAATAAGAAAGAATATAGATTAAATGGTTAGTTCATATAAATCATTAAGATAACAACTAGCAACAGATAGCAACAAAAACAAACCTTGGGGAAGTATTAGCATCTGAATTTCATAGATTTTATTTTTAAAAATGTTCAATTTTGACAAAAAAATATGAGACAGGCAAAGAAACAGAAAACCATGGAGAATACACCAGAAATAGCAGTCAATTTAAACTGTTTCTGAAGAAGTAGAAATGTTGAACTCATTAAATAAAGTCTTTAAACCAGTCATTTAAAATATTGACAGAATCAAAATAGGCAACCACTAAAAAACTAAAGAGAAGCGAGAATGACGACTCATCAGATGACAGGAATCAATAAAGAGGTAGAAATCATAAAAACCAAGAACTCTACAGAAAATAATACTGAAATAAAAAATCCACTAGGGGCACTCAACTGTAGAGTTGAGCAGATAGAAATCAGAATTAGAAAGCTTGAAAATAGGGACTGGAGCGGTGTCTCCATGGTTACAGTGCTTGCCTGGCATGCACAAGTATGCAAGTTCAAACCCCAGCACCATGTACCCAATGAAGTACATGAAAAACTAAATAAAAATTGTTTCTCATCCTCTCTCTCTCTCTCTGTCCCTCTCTCTTTTAAAAAAAAAGCTTGAAATAGGTCAACCAAGGTGTTATGATCTGCAGAAGAGAAAGAAAAAGAACAAAGAAAAATGAACAGAGCCTCAGAGATCTGTGGAACACAACTAGGTCTACCAAAATATGTACAATAAAAAGCTACAGAAAGGGTGGGATAGAACCAGTATTTGAAGAAATAAGGGCTGAAAACTTCCAAATTTGCTGAAAAAAAAAAAACAATTACATGAATCTATCCATCTGAGCTTGAACACATCCAACTAGAATAAGTTCAAAGAGATTTGCCTCAAGTGTACATCATAATCAAACTTTACAAAATCAAAGCAAAAAAAGGAAATCATGAGAGCAGCAGGAGAGAAATGATTCATCAAGTGCATGGAATCTTAGCATGATTAGCAGCCGATTTCTCATCAGACATCACAGAAGCCAGAAGGCAGTGGGATGGCATGCTCAAAATGCTGTCGACATGGTTTCTATATCCAGCAAATTTATTCTTTGAAAATGATGCTGAAATCCAAGATAAACAAAAACAGAAAATACATTGCTAGCAAACCTGCTGTACAAGAAATACGGAAAGAAGTCCAGGTCAAAATGAAAGATTTTGGGCAATAAATCAAATCAGTATTAAGAAATAAAGAGCACTAGTAAAGGTAATTACATAGTCATATATAAAAGACTATGGGAAAATAGTTTCTTCTTATAATTCTCTTTTTCTCCTATCTTATTTAAAGGATTACTGCAGTACACTATGATTGTAAATCTATTGATGGAATACATGTGTCAAGATGTAATTTATATGTCAAAAGATGCATATAGAGCAAAGTTTTGCACAATAATGAAATTAAATTTTATTGATCTGAACTAGACTACTTCTTTAAAAAATTAAGATGCTAATTATAATTTCCAGCACAACCACTAAGAAAATAGCTCAATATACAGTAAAAGAGTGATAAGGGAATTAAAATCATACACTAAAAGTATCTAACATAAAAGAAGGCCATAATGGAAGTATAGAAAGACAAAAAAGATGCGATAAAAAAACAAAATATCAGAGGTAAATTCTACCTTATCATCAATTGTATTTAAAGACAGTTAATGTGGGGCTGAAGCAGTGGCTCAGCGGTTATGGCACTTGCCTGGCATGCAAGAGAACGCAAATTCAAACCCCAGCACCACGTACACAATGAAGTGTTGGAGCAACAAAAGCCACATGAAAAAATAAAATAAAATTGATTCTCTTTCTTTCTCTCTCTCTCTCACACTGTTCCCCTCTCTTAAAAAAATTAATGTATTAAATGTATTAAAAGAAAATGACAGAATGAATTGAAGAGAACTGATCTTATTATATGCTGCCTATGAGAGATCACTTTTAACACAAATGCACAAATATATTGACAGTAAAAAGATTTAAAAAGTCTACCATGCAAATAGAACTAAAAAAGAGATAGGCTGGCTATAATAATATCGTATGAATTTTTATATATTGTTCTTGTATTCCACAACATTGCTGAACTAGTTTTTAGCTATACACACACAGAGGGTATGTGTATTACTCACAAAAAGGGACTTTCTTGAGAGAGAAGAACAAGCACACAACCTGGTGCAGAATGGTTTAAGCAAAGGACAAGGCTGTTTTTTGTTTATTTTTGTAATTAAGGAGTGAACCAAAATAAATGCTCCCATGGGCTAAGGCTTGCATGGTTTAGTTTGAACAATTCCCATCCTGCCTCAAAAGAGAAGGAGGGTCAATATTTCTTCTTGTTTTGCTTAGATGTGGGCAAAAGGGAAAGACAGAAGGGTAAGGCCTGAAAGTTGTCTGAGTTGAAACATAAAAAATAGAGTCAGGCTCTCTTTCTCTATATATATATTTATTTTTTTCTTTTTCCATTTTTTGATGTAAATGCCTAAGAGTGGAAATGTTGGGTAATGGGGTAAGTGCATATCTTGCCGTTTTAGGAAACTGCTGCTCTTGTAAGCCATAAAAGATTTGATTTGTCCTACATCTTAGGATTTTTCATTTTAGCTATCCTAGTAAATGTGAAATGGTATCTCATTGTGATTTTTATTTTAATTTTCTTGATGACAATAATATTCATGTGATTATTGGTTATTTACATATCTTTTGTGGATTATCTATTTGAATTTTCTGTTAAAAATTGAGCTTTTTTTTACTGAGTTGCAAGACTTCTGTATATATTCTGTATATATTATATTTTAATTTTCTTTTCAATACCTTTTAAAAAGCAGATTTTGATTTTTTATGAACTCCAATTTATCAGTTTTTAAAAGGATTCTATTTTTAGTATATTAAGAAACATTTCCCCCCAAATCTCAAATGTTTTCTTCTGGTATTTGATAGTTTAAACTTTATATTTAGACCTATAATCTATTTTATTTATTTTTATTTTTTCCCTATCTACGATTTTTATTGGTGCATTAGAGCTGTACATAAGGATGGCATTTGTTGTTACATATTTGTACATGCACATAATACAACAGCATAACTTGGCCAATATCACTCCCCCAAACTTCCCTGCTTCTTCCTCTCCACCTGTCTCTGGGCCGTTTCCTCTACTGATTTCTCTGCTTTTCATGAGATCCCTGACCATCCACCTTTCTTTTTCTTTTGCTTTATAGCCTCCATTTATGAGAAAAAACACATGACCCTTGACCTTCCAACTTTATTTATCTCACTTAACATAATGGTCGCAAGTTCCATGAATTTTCCTGGAAATGATATAATTTCATTACACTTTATGACTGAATAAACTCATTTGTGTATGTGTACCACATTTTCTTTATCCATTCATCCAATGATGGAGACCTAGGCTGGTTCCATAGTTTGACTATTGTGAATTGTGCTGCTATAAACATAGGTATGCATGATCACTATAGTAGGATGATTTTAATTCTTGAGGATGAATACCAAGAAGTGGTACAGTGAGGTTATATGGGGGTTCCATGCCTAGTCTTTTGTTTATTTGTTTAATTTTTATTTATTTTTAATTTTTGTTTTTGCTCCTACTTTTTAAAATTGAGCATCAGAGTTGAACATACTGACTAGATTTGTTGTTACATATTTGCATGTGCACTCAGTATGCAATGTCACAATGTAAATTGGGCAATATCACTGCCAGGAATTCACCTCTCCCTCCCCACCTGGATCACATGGTGTTTCAATGCCTTGTGTTTTGAGGAACTTTCACTCTGATTTCCATATTGATTTTCAAATTTACAATCCCACCAATAGTGTGAAGTCCCTCTTTTTCTCCACATCCTTTTCAACATTTATTATTATTTGTATTCTTGATGAATGCTGTTCTGACTGGTGAGAAATGAATTTTTAGTGTAGCTTTGATTTGCATTTCCCTAGTTGCTAATTATGTTGAACATATTTCATTTATTTGTTGACCATTTGTAATTTCTTCTTTGAGAAGTGTGTGTTTAATTCATTTGCCTATTTATTAATTGGGTCATTTTGGGGTTTTTTTTAGTGTCAGGCTTTTTTGAGTTTTTTTAATATATTCTAGATGTTAATTCTATATCAGAAGATTAGCTAGCAAAGATTTTCTCCTATTCTGTAGGTTCACATTCCTAATTGTTTCCTTTGATGTGCAAATTTTTAATTTGATGTCATCCCATTTATTAATTCTTGGTATTATTTCCTGAGCTTCAGGGTTCTATTGAGAAAGTTGTTGCCTGTTCTATATGCTGAATTGTTGACCATATGTTTTTTTCTAGAGGTTACAGAGTTTCTTTTCTAATTCCTTGGTATTTGAGCCATTTTGAGATGATTTTTGTGCAGCGTGAGAGACAAGGATCTAATTTCATTCTTCTACATGTGGATAACCAGCTTTCCCAGCACCATTTGTTAAAGAGGTTGTCTTTTCTCTAATTTGTTTTTGACACATTTGTCAAGGATCAGTTGACTGTAAATGTGTGGGTTTGTTTCTGTGTCTTCTATTCTGTACCATTGGTCTATGTGTCTGTTTTTATGCCAGTACTGTGAAGTTTTTATTACTATGCTCTGTAGTATAATTTGAAGCCAGGTATTGTGATGCTTCCAGCATTGCTTTTTTTGGCGGGGGGCTTGGAGTTGCCTTGGCTATTCTGGGACTTTTATTTTTCCAAATGAATTTAAGTCTATCATCAATTTTAAATTCATTTTTTGATTATGGTATGAGGTAAGGGTTAATGTTCTTTAAAAAAAAATCATGCAGTTTCTCCAGTGGGGAAAAAATGTAAGTCCATTCGACATTTCATGTCCTTAGCATTTTCATCAAAAATTATTTGACCATGTATATGTGAATCTATTTCTGGCCTGTTTATTGTGTCCTCGTAATGTAGAAGTCCAATAAGTAATGTAGATGTGTATCTTCACATCAGACTCATTGTCTTGATTCATGTAATTTTACAGCAAGACGTGAAATCAGTAGGAAAATACCTAAATTTGTTCTTCTTAAACTTAATTTTAACTATTCTAGGTCCTTTACATTTCCATATGAATTTTAGAATCAGTTTTCAATCCTACCTAAACAGTTATGATATGAATGGGTGGTGCATTAAATTTATAGGTTGATTTGACTATTACAAGCCTTGGTATAAATTCTTTAAGGTTTTTCTGCTTGGCATTGTTTTCTTAGATATATGGAATAACATTTTTTAACTCAAATTTGAAAGCAATTTGGTCATTTTTCTTTAATATCTTTTTTTCAGTCTTCCCCTTACTTATCTTCCAGGGACTCCAATTGCATACTCCACTGCTTACAACCCCATGACAGTTCACTGATGTTCTCTTCATTTTTATTCATTCTTGGTTTTCTCTGAGTTTTGATTTGGATGGGACTTGCAGTATATTTAAATTCACTAATCTTTTCTTCCATAATATTTTATCTACTATTAATCCCATTTGGTATATTTTTGTATCTCAGATTGTTTAGCTTTCATCTTTAGAATTTCAATTAGATTCTGTGTTACACTGTTCATATCTCAACTTGATAAGCTCAATGTTCTATTTTTCTGAATGCATAGAGTGCCAGTGTAACTGTCTTAATGTCCCTCTTGACTATTTCATTTGTGCTATTTCTGGGTTAGTTCTAATTAATTGAATTCCCCTTTCATATGGGTTATATTTTTCTGAGTTTTTTCATGTTTGGTATTTTTTTTGGTTGATTATCGGACATTGTGAACTTGCCTTGCTAGGTTTTAGAAATTTTATATTTCTATAATTATTGTTGAACTTTGTTTGGGGATGGGATCGGACTTCTTGGCAACAGTCTGAGACTTTCAGTTCTTGCATTTAAGCTTTGTTGATGAGATGGGACTAAAACTATATTTAGTTTAAGATTAATTTTCCACATTACTGATCCATGACTCTTCTTAGTACTCTACAGATGGGTCCCAAAATATGAGGTGTCCTATTCTGGCCATTGGCAGCAGGCACTACTGTCAGCTGTGTTTGGCCTGAGCACTCTTCCTTCCACTCACCTAGGCTGGTTCTGTCTCTGGCCTTCCTCATTTGCATTCTCTGCCTTGTACTTGAGGGTACACACAGACCTCTGGAGCTTTCTCTCTGTTGAGTTTTGACGTTGGTGGCATTCTGCCTCATGAATTCTAGTTTCCATGGCTTCCCTGGACAGTTGGCTTCTTATCCTCAGTTCGTTGTGTCTTCTGAGATTTGCCTGGGCTCTCCCTCTCTGGCTGCTACCTAGACACTTCCACTAGGCAGGTAGGTACCAGATGACCATAGTCCTCACCTCATTTCTTAACCATTTTTCAAAAAACAGGGTCCACTGCTGCCTGTGTCACTGTTTCACCATTTTCTGATGTTTTGGGTATTTTAGGTAGAAGGTTCCACACAGGCCTTATTAGTCCATCTGAATGGGAAGCAGGGAGTTGTTTATTTTTTTTCCTCTTTTGTACATAGAAAGTTTTTTCTAAATACTATTATTCAAAGTTAATCAGAATATAGTGAAATGAGCACTCAAACATTTACAGGGATTATTAATTTGTCACAATACATTAAAAGGCACTTTGGCAATATATTTATACCGGAATAATTCATATTCCCAAATTCCACTTCACAGAACATGTTTTCAAGAAATAATATGAAATACTGAAAAAAATTTATACAGAAACATGCATTTTAAGATTTTCTATAATAGTACAAAATAAGAAAATATAAATTTTTAACAATAAGGTAGTGCTTAAGTAATCTGTACTCTATTCATTGATGGAATATTAAAGAGTCATTTAAAAGATCATTTGAAAAACAGGAGTCAGATAGATTCTTACCATATGCTTGGGCTGAGAAAAGCAGATTATTAAATTATAAAATTTTAAGATCTTTCCTTTGTGAAAACTTGTATAGAGAAGGATTGAAATCTACCAAAATGTGAAAGTGGCTAACTATATTTTAATATTATATTCTTTTCAACTTTATTTTATGTCTAAATTTGTATACTTAGCATGTTATTTAATACCACAATATTTATATAAAAATCATGATACTGATATAAATTATTTTTGTAATTTTTTTAAAGTAAGTCAATTTAATATGAATTATACTAATGATCTTGAAATCCTGAACTCATGAGAGTGAAGGAGAACATCTGTTCTAGAGGTCATGTAAAGTCATCTAGGCCACTTATTTTAACAGTTTTTAGATGTGCATTATTTTAGCAGTAATCCTAAAGATTTGCTGGGTGGAAAAACAGGCCAGGTTAATAAAAGACAGTAACATGCTCAAAGCAAGATGTGGTGAGCTGTGTAGCAGGTGTTTCAGAATGGAACTCCAAGACGATCAGCTGGAAATTTGTGAAGGAGTGGGATGTAGAGATAGATAATTAAGTTAAAAGTGCTTCTTGAAACTTGTCCTTCCTATTTTTAATATATTAGTGGGGATGGTAAAAGTCTGAAAACAAGTAATTTCAAGCTGTGAGAATTCTGTGTTCTGTGCTGCAGGCTGTGGGGTTAGGGCAGTCTGTTCCTTTGATCTGGGAAAGCTCCCTCAATGGGTTGGTGCAGAATTGCCACCAGGAAAGCTGTTTGAGGTGATGTTGCTCCCAAGGACTGAACTGCTACTCACTTGTGATAATCTAATATTTTAAAAGCAGAATTGTACTTCTTCTGCACTTAAGTCTCTTGAGAGAAATGTTTTGTCTCTTCCCTATAGGTTTAGGGAACTTTCTTTTTTCCCTTGCCCTTTGGTGAGATTGCTGATTTGTTGGAGCAGTTGCAGACAGCAGACCAGATGCCAGGAAATGGAGAATTGAAGAAGTAATTTCTGCAGAGTTGGTGAGACCTTGTGCATGGCAATATTCTTCAAGGACCCTGGTGATACTTTGAGGAAGGGTTGGTTTTTTCAGACCAAGGCACAGGATCCTGGGAGAGCCTGATAGTTCTGGCCGCAAAAGCTGGTCAGACGAGGGACAAAAGCCTAAGATTTCTTAAGCTGTTGCTGCTTGTGCCTCCAGGAAGTGCTGGAGTGCATAGCAGGAACAGAACTCTGGATCCTGTCAAAAGTGATCAAGGTCCCTAGAGGGTGGCTAAACACTTGCCTGGGAAGTGGAGCTCCAAGTGTGTATGCTTCAGTTCTACGGTAAATGCAACCTCGATTGGATCCACAGACTGGTAACGTTGATCCCGTGCCGTTTCTTCCAGCACACTACGCTGTGTCAAGTTAGTGAGAGAAATGCTGGTTTAATTTTACTTTCTAGGAAATTTAAAAAAATAATATGGCACCAACGATAGTACAGTGGCTTAATATGTATGAGCATGGTATGGGATTAACCTGTGCCATCTGGTCCATTTAATGCAGTGTGATTATCAAATGTATCTCTTTTTGAGAGGGTCCCCGATCACATACTCATTATCTTATTGTTGGTCTACTTTTGTTTAAAAGGAGAACTTTGAAATGTGCTGGTTAGTAATCCATTACGTTGGGTCAAGAATGTTGCAATTTCAAAGCAGTAAACCTCTTGGAATTAGTTGGATTGAATTTTCTGCATCTACATTTTTTCCAAGGCCTCTATTTTTTGAAGAGTTTTTCTCATGAAGTTTACTATGCATTGCACAGTGTCATAATTAGTGATTGTACTACTATTATCTAACTGGAAAATTAACAAGTGGAAAAAATGCTGTCCCTGTTACATGATACCTATGCTTTCAATAGTTTATAGTTCTTAAAGTCAAGACTGAGTCAGATCAGTAAATTAACTGCACAAAATATAAAGCAATATGAATAAAACATTTTAGAAATGAGAAATGAGTGGTTTTTAAACTATTCTTCCCTTCATTTTTATACTTGCTTAATTCCCTTATTAGTAAGAATTATGTCTTTACTAACAGCCAAAAAAATAAAAAAGCTAACACCCACCAGTGAAGTCTGTATTACTGCAAAGCATGCTGCAAGTGTATATTCAAGGAGCTCCTCTAAGTGTGGGAAAAATTAAAGCTAAGAATTAAATTTGTCAAAAAGGTATGTCAGGGGGTTGGAGCAGTGGCTCAGTGGTTGTGGTGCTTGCCTGGCATGTGCAAGGATGCGGGTTTGAACCCCAGCACCACATACACAATGAAGTATTAGAGCAATGAAAATCACATGAAAAGCTAAATAAAATTGATTCTCTCTCTCTCTCTCTCTCTCTCTCTCATTGTCCCTCTCTTTAAAAAAAAAAGATATTTTAGTACTAAGTTCAGGAAAATAGGGGAAGGTGCAACAGATAATGTACAACTTTATGAAGGAGTATGAAAACCTTAGTTTATTTGATGTTCAAAATTTTATGTGGCCTCAAAATCTTTTTATTAAATAGATCATTATATATTAGAGATGTTTATTTCTTATAATAGAAACTTTTCATATAATAAGGAATGGTTTGCTCAAAATTCTTGCATACTGGAATAATCTAGTAGGGTCTGTGATACTGAAGTTGAGAAATTTCATACAACCTGGAGGATAAACCTGGGTAAATGTTTTTTTATTTATATATTTCTTGTTGCCAACTATTGCTTTTTTTGTAACCACCTTCAGGGATCTTGGGAGTGGGGGAATCAAGAACATAGGGTCATTTGGTTTGGGTTCAACCAAAAGCAAATTCTAAAGAAGAGTCTCAGCTATGAGGTTCATCTATGAGGTGATCACAGGAAGTAGAAGGGGGAAAACTAGAGATAGAGAAAAGAGAAAAATTAATAAAGCATGTGTTTATGTGAGGGGGGTCAACTGGATCCAGATGGGATGGAGGAATCTGGAAAAGTCTTGAGGGAATCCTTAGAATTCTCTAAGTGAAGGATGGGAAGACTGGATGTTCTTCCAATTCCGTTTCTCTTTGATTGACAGCAGCCTGCAAATAAGGATAATGATAGCAGCCCATCGGACCAGTCCACACAAGGTGACAGCACTTGACTTAGTTGTATTTAATCCTGAGGTGCACATGAGGAGATTGGCTATATTGTCCCATTTTACAGTTGAGAGATTCAGAACTTAGGTGAAGTCACTACTCAAGATCACATATCACAGAATCAAGGGTTGATAAGTGCAGGGACAGGATGCACAGTCATATCAGCCTGTCCCCATGCTTCCACTCTGACCATCTGTGTAGTGCTCCTCTATCACTGAGGGTGCTGGATCACTGGGACAAGTCTTTCACTCTTAGTGAATGATTAGCATTAGTTTTGTATAAGGGAATATTATGAATAAACCAGAGATTCCCACATATCCTGTCTGTTCCTTTTGCTACTACCAACCAAGAAGGGAAGTTTCTCCTTCTAGGATTAAGTCCTTGTTGTTAGTACTGTTTCCCTACATAGGCATTTACACTATCAGTGTATGGTTCCTAATTCATTCTGTCTTTATTTTTTTCCCTTGCTTCTGCAATACCCCTACTTTTATGTTGAAATTTACATATGAAAGCTCTTTCAAAGGTAGTGGAATTCCAAGCTGATATTAACCTATTGTTCATGAATGAATCTTTATAGTATCCTTAAAATAATATAGGATGTTAAGATAATACCCAAAAGAGTTGCACAGGAAATGAATTGGAGGTAGAATCTTTCCTCTAACAGTTGAATGCTTATTGTCCAAACACATGCTTGGCACTAATCAAGATTCCTGATTTCTGTGACATTTTGTTCAATTTTCTTAATTTCTATTCTCTACTCAAGACATTTCTACACTTCTTGTCTGTAACTGATTATGTTTTGGGTACAAAAATTGCTGTTAATGTCAAGTGTGTAGGTACAAATTATTTACAGAACCATATTTTCTCACATGTGAAACCCAAATCTGCTCTGTGTAAATAGATGAAAGTATGCCTAAATGCTTATAGTTACATATGAAATATCTGTAAAAATCACATATATAAGATAAATATCTTGTATATCATCATAAATTTATGATTTTTACATATACATGATTTAGCATGTTTAAACAAAACCTGGGGTATTCTGGTAGTTTGGAAGCACTGGTCACTCTTCCAAGGGCCTGCTCATCCACAGAGATTAACCTGTATAATCTCTGATCTTCTCCTGACATGCCTGGAAAATTATCCCACTGCTAAGCTGAGAGCTCAGCCTGCAGAGGGTCAAGCAGACTCACAGTGCTGCGTTCTGAGCTCAGGGACAAGGTTTATTTAGCAGGACTCCCGTGGATGGGCTGGGGCCAAGTCTGTCTGAGGGGGATCACTTTCACCTGGTGAGGACCATGATGGCCTTCCCCAGTTGCACTGTGGCTCCTGAGCCTAGTGTGCATTCCCAGATACACCTCATTTGAACTTCATGGGACCTGGTGGGGCAGCATTGGTGACGGAATTGGCTCTGTTTTATGGACTGAAAAGAGCCCTTATGTAAATTGTAAACTGACTTCATCATGATGTGGCTAATCAATGGCAGAATCAGGACTGGAACTTGGCTTTTATGTTGTCTAGTTTATTTCCTTTGTTATTATATCTTGCTCTGGTTCTTCTTCCCTTTATTTGTGTAATGTAACCTCCCCTTTCACCAGCCAGAGAGAGGAAGTAGATTAATAAGCAAGACTGTTGTACTGTAGAAATCTTTAAGGTAATGTTCATGCTGCCCTATTTCAAACAATACAAGTATGAAGCATAAATGAATTCTTTTTCCCTGCGGGGTCATGGTTTAAAAGTTCTACCCTGGTTGGCAACCTGCTTTGGCCTCATATCACTTTGCACAGTTGACATATGAGTCCATCTCTCCTTTGTGCCCTCCCCTCCTTCAGTAAATTGGGTTTATAATAGAAACACTAACTCAGCGTTAACTAAAGCGATACTGTCAAATGATGTGATAAGACTGCTAGGTGATGTTTTATGGCAATAGATTCTCTTTGGGCTTCCTCTCCAAGATCATGAGATGGTGGTGCCTCTTCCTTAAAGGGCAGATAGAGTGTGGAAATCACAGCAGAAGAAAATCTAGGGAAAGTTATGTCCCCATTGTACTTTCCTTACCAGCTTGGTGAAAGAAACCAAATGTGATCTTTTGTTAAGACAAAACATCAACAAGATTTTTGCAAAAAAAAAAAAAAATCTCTAGGTAATGAAAGGGGGCCTATAAAATGATTCATTGTTGTCCCATTCATTAACTTCATTTCCCAAGGGTTGTTTAGGGTAGTAACCGGGCTTACATTTATAAGAACCTCTTTATTCTAATCCCTTACTTCTAAAGTTATATAAATCCTTTCCTTGGTTTCTTCTGCCTATTTTTTAAAGAGAGAGGGACAGTGAGAGAGAGAGAATCTATTTTATTTAGTTTTTCATGTGGCTTTCATTGGTCCAACACTTTGTTGTGTACATGGTGCTAGGGTTCAAACCCTCATCCTCATTCATGCCAGGCAAGCGCTGTAACCACTGAGCCACCACTCCAGCCCATTTTTTTTTGTCTATTTAAGACAGACAAGAATTTCAAAATAAAGCAAAAAGGAAATCAATGCAAAGAGAAAACGAAGAAATATAAATAATATCAGAATTGTTGAGCCTTAAAAGATTTTTGTTCCTGTCTTAGTAACTTCTAGTGTCTAAGGACTGAAAGAATTCTGCAAGTTTCTTGTCAGCTTAGAGATTTCCAAATATATCCCTTATGGCAGGCCTTATCTTAAAACTTGTCTATAGCACTGATTGTCTGTTATGTGTTGCAAAATACAGTACCTCTGGAAAAAGATAATAACAATCAATCTAAAAAATTGGAATAGCAAATGCATATATGCCATTGGATTGTTGGAAGGACCAAATGAGATATTTTTTAAGTATATAGAATTTTTTCTGGCATGGAATGAATGCTCATTAAATATTATCTGTAGTTATTACCACCTATCTTGATAACAAAAGTAGGCTCCTCACATTTTATATTCCATGTGTGTATGATTATGTCAAAATGAACATCACTAATATGTATAACGATAATACACTAATAAAAACATTAAAAATCACTGAATTTTCATTCATTAGTGATATGAATTTAGAAAATTTTAGTGGAAAATGAACTTTCATCTGTATTAATTTACTTTGATGGATAAGGGGACGCTACATGAATGGATACAGAAAATGAATATAGTAAAATGTTAAGAGAATTTTGATGGTGTGTACGGGAGTGTAATTACTTCAACATGGCTATATTTTTGGAAAATTTGATGATATGATTATAAGGGGAAAAATCAGGTTTGTCAGAATGCAGTAATTTCCTAAGACAGTGCCACAACAGAGATTTCTAGATTCTCCACCCCGCTGTGGCCAATCCACTTCACTTTTACTTTCTGTCAGAGGGATCTATTCCTTTCTCTGATGATACCGTGAATGATTCTGTCAGCTAAAGCCTCTCCCTTCTTGATTTGGTGACACTGGAGCTTGTCTTACACTTCATACATCTGGCTGTGTAATTCCTTGTGCAGAATTTTAGAAAACTACAAGGCTATGATGCCTACAACTGCTATGTAGGTACACAAGTTATTGGGGTCACTCATTGGGCTTCCTGGGTATATTTACTGAAGGAGAGTTCATCAGAATTTTTTTTTTGGCTTAAAATTTTTGCTGGGTGAGATGTAGGAAATATTTTGTACTCTCTTGTTTTGCTTATTTTTGTGATGAGCACAGAATAAATGCTCCTGTATAGGAGACTATTACATTTTGAGCAGAGTTCCCTGAGATTTGTGAGTTTATGAAGTCTAGTTAGTAAGTATATCCTTTCTTGGGCCAAGGAGCATTCTGTTTGCACAAAAGGATCAGGGGGCTATGTTGGACAGAGGGCAGATGGCTGGATTTTCCCAGTGAGCAGATTGCTCGACCCACAGAAGCCTTGCACCTGGTTGCCTTCCTGCCTGGCTATTTGGAAACCTACCAGTTGACTTGGTCACTACTCCTCCATAAAGAGGAGTGTGCATTTGCTCATGGCTGTTCAGTCTATAAAAGGACACGGATACTTCAGTGGATTTGTATCTCATTTGAGGAGAAATCTCACTGAACAAAATGTTGCCTGGCAGCTGTGTACCTCTGTACGTAGTATAAATGGCTGAGATTCCTCTCCCAATTTTCAAAGGGAAATACAACATCCTAACTAGACCCACCATTAAGTGGACTGGATTGGAGATCTGTTTCCTTTCTTTCCCTGCACAGATTCTTTACAATGAAATACAATCTCTAAGGGACTTGGCCTGCCCTAGGAGAGCTGGAACTCAGAGCTACTGTGACAGAATTCACCTTCACCAAGCACTCTGGTAGGAACTGTGCTCCTTGGGCTTGAACCTGGAACATTCTCTCCTTACTCAGCACTTCCTGACAGTCTCAAAAAGGGGCAGCTTGTCTGGCAGGAATTGTAGATGGAGAAAGGAAGATGAACTTAAGGACCAAGATTGGATAATTTTGCAGTTATATTCCTTTCATTGAAGCAGAGTAAGGAAGTTGAAAATTGGGACTCCAGTTTGAGGTCTGTGTAACTTGCTAAGATAATTCTGGGCATCATGACTTTATCACCTGGGTTGAGACCGTGGCTCCGTTAGAAGGTCAAAGTAGAATGGTGCCTTGGAGGTGACAGGATGCAGCCCGGAGTGAGCCTCACTGAGCTTTGATGACATTATGTTTAAAAGTGGGGTGGGGTGGGATGAGCTGGGGATCAGATCAGGGATTCTGGGACCCATGCCACCTTGATGCTGCAGATGAGAACCCTTAGAGTGGTTAAGGTTGCCTGGCGAGTAATTGCCAGGATGGAGTGCTAAGCAAGCAGCCGCCGTGTCAGAGAATCTGACCTTGGGAAGATAATGAGACAAGGAGAATTCAGAACAGATGAAAGCCAAGAGCACCTACTTTATCTACTGACAGCCAGAGAACACCTTCATGCTCAATCAGTTCCTGCTAATGAGACAAGATGGGGCAAGATGGTGAAACAGCAGTAACAGGCAAACTTTTTTTTTTTTCAGCTTAATGATCTATAACTTAGTTAGATAAAATTGTCTTTAAGGTCAGGCAGCAACATAAGTCTGAGCATAAAAAACACAAAAGCAACACCTGAATCATTTAGCTTTGTTTACTTTGTAAGGGGAGTGTTGATGTTGAAGGAAATAATGAAATGGTGAGGATTGGAATTGAAGGGAGCCCCTGAGTGTTTTCAACATGCCGTTTCCTTGTGGAGTCTACTAAGTAGACAGCATTTTAATATGGCTGTGCCATGGTCAGTGAATTCCTTAAATTGTTCTCTTTTACAAATCCTGTCACTAGCTGTTTTAACATCCAACAGGAATTTTAACATGCACCTGACACTTTTAATTAATCAACGCTTGAATCTTTCTCTTCCGTGCTGCAAGTTATTACAGGCCTCCTGCAGATGGCACTGCGATTTCCATCAAGATTTGACTACCTATCAGTGGGGGAGTTTTGGGATACCTCCTACTCTTTTTGCAGTTGCAGTAATGGTTGCCAGTTTATGGGCAAAAGGACCATTTTCTGGGTGACATTATGATAGATCCTATATATGCAGGGTCTTATTTAATCTCCCCCCAATCCTTGTGTGGCAGTGCTGACTTAGCTCAGTTTATAGATGAGAAAATTGAGAACTCAATGGAATTATGAAAGTTCAACAGAGCTTGATGGCTAGAATATAATCCTTTATCTTTTTATTACAAAAATTCTGGTCCTTTTCACTGCATCCTGATGGGCAATGTTTCAATATGCATACATGGGAAGGGATGAGGGCATAATACAGAAAACCAGAATCTCTGTGTTTAAGGCATGGGAGAGCTGTTTTTGAATGGAATTTTTGTTAAAATACGTAATATTTTTAAAAATAGTGTGAAAGAGCTTAGTGTATTGTCACAGTGTATGACCATGGTACCTCATGGGGTCAGAAACAGGTTAGTGGTGCTTGCATAGTGGAAGCTAATGTCCCATTTAGTGCTACTGAGGTCTGCAGGATAGTGTGCTCACCTTCTGAAAGAAGGGGAAGGCTGCACTATGGTGTTTGTTTTCTCCACTTGCATTGGTCCTTTCCCACCTTGGCAAATGCACGTGTATGTGTGTGTGCAGGTATGTGTACATGCGTGCATGTGTGTGCGCACACACACACACCACCAGTAGAGTCAATCCCAGGCTAGCAGAAGTCTGCTCTCAGGAGTGGCAGATGAAGAATCTCAGGACTCCTATGGAGACTTGGGGAGTAGAGCACTTTTTTTTTTTTCACAGAATCTCTTAAAAGTCATGAACAGGGGCCGGAGCGGTGGCTCAACGGTTTCAGTGCTTGCCTGGCAAGCACAAGGACCTGGGTTCAAACCCCAGCGTCACGTACACAACTAAGTGTTGGAGCAACAAAGGCCATGTGAAAAACTAAATAAAGTTGTTTCTCTCTTTCTCTGTCTCTCTCACTGTCCCTCTCTCTTTAAAAAAAAAAAAAGTCATGAACAACCTGGTGCACACCTCTGAATGACTAAGCCATTGGGAGCAAGTCAAGGGGTTCTCTGTTGGCAAAACCTGATCTGAAGAAATGCTTCTAACAGTAGAGAAGTAGTCACTTTTTTTCAGCTTGGCTCATGCTGGCACTGCTTGGTTGTGTTGTAAGGTCGGCTTTTATAATAAAATGACACTATGACATTACCTTGGGGACTATGGTGGAGCTGCCAAGTGTTTCCCCCATTTGTTTTCACAACCTGCCCAGCAATCCTTGCTTGTGGGTGGGTGAGGAAGAAAGGTTAGGGGTAGAAATGGACCACAAAGGAGAATAATGCCTTCACTGGCTTACTTGGTATCCTAGGTTTAAAAAAAAAAAGAAAAGAAAGAAAAAACTACTACTTTCTTCTTGTAGGAAAAAGCACATACCACATATCCATATACGTCCATGATAATAATTAACCTTTCCCTACATCAAATTACTCAAATAACATGTTAGGTTTTCCTTGGTCTCCTCATTAAAATAAAATAGATCTTACTGTACAAAATGGTGTTGATTGCATAAGAAGTAGTAGATACAAATAAGCATAAAGAAAGCTACTTTACAGTAATTATACTTCTAGTGATAATAATTATTAAATTTTATTGCATAGTACTCCATTTCTATTTCTCTTCATATATATGTGCTTTGCACACATGCATATAAGTAAATGAAACCATAACAAAGACTTGTTTTCTGCATGTGTATGTATATATCTACAAAATATGTATATATGAGTATCTTTCATGTCAGTAAATATTTTCCATCTCAGCATCTTAAAATGATAGATGACTTTCTATTAGATGTAAACACCATGCTGTTTCAATTGTTCACATTTTAGGCTATTTCTCATTTTCTGATACTGTTTAATAAGCTAGAGATTGTTTTGTGTGGCTATCTTTTCCATACTTGTTCAATTAATTTTGACAATAAATGGTATTAGATGAAATTTGTGGGTCAAAGGATACACACTATTAAAAGTGATTTCTATTTTCCTTAGAAAATTGGAGAAAAAAGGTTTTCCTTTGCTGTTTTAATTTGCAAATCTTGGGAAATGCTATCGACACAGGCATTTGGTGCCTGAAATCACAGTTTCTGCCTCTTTTCCTTTGGAGTACTAGCATTAAAAGAAGTCACTACTCTCCACACTAGGAGTACCCCAGGGAATTAGTCCCTGGTTCACTATGACTGGTCCCTCTCACACTACGCACCCACAAGACCTAAAAATATAGAGGCACACAAGTAGCAGGGAACCAAGAGAATGAAAAAGAAGATGAGGGTTAAATCCTACAGTGGGTAAAACAAATCAAAACTTTGATGGAATTGCAACCCAAGAGTAGGCAATTTATATTCTTAGCAGCTGAGAGTACTTGAAGAGGTGATCCTGGAAAAATTATTGAAAACCTCAAAATCATGAAAAAAATCTTTAAAGTCATGGAAAATTGCTAGATTTATTTGATATGGAAAATTTTTTTCTTAATTTTAAATAAAACAAATTGTGTGTATGCACATGTGCTTACGCATGCATGCATGTGTGTGTACATTTGAAACTCTTGATAAAATTTATATTCTGTCACCAGGAAAACACTTGAATTACTTCTAGCATTTTGAACTTCTGCACAGGAAATCATCATTAAATAGTTAAAAACAAGAAATGTCAAATAATCACCATTTATCTCTGCCAATAAAGCCACTGGGTGGGTAGTCCTGGGGAATGGCATTGACAGGTGTGTGCTGATTTTAACTGGGAAGTTCACCACCTCACTCACAGCTCCTCTGTACAGTGGGAAGGATGTTGACACACTGCAGGAAATCAGAAAGAGACCTGGACAGTCTCTGTGAATATTGTAATCATAAACAATTGAAGAAGGAGTCAAGATAACACAGATGTCGTCACATTGTCACGGGAGAGTGGGGAGCTGGAAGTGCAAACCTCAGTTGTTCTGTTCCCATGAAAATTTAGAGTCAGACTTGAGAAGCCAAGCAAGAGAACTTTATTATAAGTGAAAACAAAGTAAGGCTCAAGCACAAAGTACCCTCAAGAGAGACAAAGGTGTGTGTGTATGGGTGGGGGTGTCTCTGAGCAGAGAAAGACAAAGGAAACAGGGCTGTTTCCAAATTTATTGTTATTTCATGATTGTCTTGAGAACTGGGGTCCAGCTTCTGCACTGTTCTCCAATCAGGAATTCAACTGTCAGGCAGTGGAGTTTTTGACCCTAGTTGGTCTTCTCTGGAACTGTCGTGGTTGTAAGGGAAGAGACGAAATGAAGGAAAGAAAGAGGACGTAAGTATTAATTCTGCCAAGAAAGATTTCCTAGTTATAATTGAAGCAACCAAAGAGGTGACAGGAGGTAATTTGCTTTAGCTGGAAGCAGGGTCTTGCAGGGAAATTTTAATGGGAGTGTGGTGGTGGTCACAGTGGGTTTGGAGATATCCCACACTGTGGCTGACACCTCAAGAAGGAGAGCTGCCAGGGAGATTTTTTTTTAATTTATTTTTGAACAACCTTACAAGATTTTAACAAAACAATATAAAATGTGTATAAAATGTGTAAATATTCTGGATATTGCAATTATCCCCAGGAGTGCCCCCCCCAATTACCCTCTCTTATCCCTCCCTTCCCTTTCCCTTTATAACTCTAAAAAAAGGTATTAGATTGTAAAGCATTACATCTTATCTGGATTTAACTCATGTTACTAGACCAACTTTCTCATTGTCCAGGGTCTAGTCCCCACCTCCACCTATGAGTGGAGACAATCGACCCTTAGATCTTTGGGTTAAGCTGATTTTACTCATCATGATCTCTTCCATAACCATCCATTTACCCTCAAAGGCTGCAAGGTCACTGTTTCTAATTGCTGTGTAATATTCCATGGTATAAATGTACCACAGTTTTTGGATCCATTCTTCCTGTGAGGGACCCCGGGGTTGTTTCCATAGCCTAGCAATAGTAAATTGTGCTGCAATGAACATCGATATTGCTGTGTCACTGTAATGTGCTGATTCTAAGTCCCCTGGAAAGATACCCAGGAGTGGAATAGCAGGGTTGTATGGTGGAGTCATCCCTAATTTCTTAAGGATTCTCCATACTGCTTTCCAGAGGGGCTGTACCAGTCTGCAGCTCCACCAACAGTGTGTTAGTGTGCCTA